>JAUZST010007366.1:27379-67500 GCA_034779995.1 Parotocinclus haroldoi | reverse complement strand
ACACACACACACACACACACACACACACACACACACACACACACACACACACACACACACACACACACAGACAGACTGATCCTGTCCGTGTACCATCACATATTACTTGCAACTTAATCACAATAACTGAATTTGTATCTAATCTGTGTAATCAAAGAGCTTTTGGACTTTTAATTTGCTTAATAATGGGTTTATAAGCCAAACACTAATATCCACACTAATAACCCAAACACTGCCTAACTCATTTTCGAAAGCTCATAATGCCAAAATGTCTGTATGCAAACAAGGTAACTTTCTTTATATCACACCAATTAAACATAGTTTCTGTTGGTGAAAAATCCAGTCATAAAATGATGGTCAAATCATAATAAACACGTGATTCATAGATGGTACGTATCTGGCTACAATGCTTAATATTGAAAAAGCTGGAATAATATGTGGATTTTCTACATAATCATGGGCTGTTTTTGGACAGAGAAAACGATCATGCAGTGATCTAGAGGCTATCAGAGCTGCGTCCAGAAGAAACCAGAAAGATTCTCTAGATTAAAGTACCTTCTCGTTTTCGGAGAAGTTCTGCAAAATAGTCTGCTGCGAATGTGGGGATATCTGAAGGTTGCTCTCTCAGGACTTCTCTGGCAAGTCCCTCCAGGATGTTCCCGAACCCGTGAGGGACTCTCAAGGTGGTGTTTGAGAAAGGCACTGCCATTTCCCTAGCACTTGCTTTCAAAGGGATCCAAGACTAGGAAAAGGGACAAGCCTCCTGCAATGATGAACAGTATTATTTACGGCATTAATTACAAGAGGGTTTCTCCACAAACCGTATATGTGGTTAGATAAGCACACTAATACACAGATATACTGTGCCAATTGTTGCATTCTGGTAAAAACGATCCCTTTCCAGCCTTTCTTCGAGGAACATTGTTTTTAAAAATAGAACTAAGTTGCCCCAGACCCAACGTTTTTATAATGTGCTGCAGACCTGAAATGCAGGAATGGATGTTTATGAACAAATGAAATTAAGTTGTTCAGGAAAAATAATATTTAGGATTCATACTGTGTGCAGATAAATAACAGTCAAAGTTAATGTTGAAAAATTTTTTTTTTCTAAATTTGCATTTTCCATACCGTCCCAACTCTTTTGGATTTGGGGTTGTGCATTTGATAACACTTGGTAATCAGGTAATTTTCAAATCAGCGTTTTGGCAGGCAAACATACGGCTGCCAAACAGCTATATGACCAAAAGTATGTGGACACCATCACAACTTCCCCAAAATGTAAACAATAGGATGACAAAAAATTAATAAGAGCGCGACTTGCAAAAATCTTTACATCTTTAATCTTTATTTGATATATTTAATAGATAGTAGTATTATCATCATTAAAACCTTAAGCAAGTAATAGATTTGTTCATCATAAATTTGTCGAAAAATTATTTGTAAATACACTCGCTGTTAACGTAAAAACAAAACAGTAACGAATTCGTCTAACTCACTATATTATTAGACATCGAGTACAATAGGGGCACGTGTATGTTGTTTTTTAAAGTACGGAGATATCCTATCAAATCAATTAGTATTATGTAGATAATATGTACATTTAAACCTATAACTAAACTTTTAGAAATTGAAATTTTAAACATTTAACTCCACACGTCTCAACTCACCTTCTGTTGTTAAACGTTGCTACACAACGACCTAGTGACGTTTCCTCCAATTATGGCAGGCACAGAGGGTCAAAACGCGTTGCGTATTTCAGCGCTCGCCTACTTTTGGAAAGCAGAAATACTCAGACATCCTTACATGAACACAAAGCAAGCCATGAAGGAAATGCTACGAGCTTTTTATACGTAGAATATAAAGAAATGATTTGAATAACATCTAAAGAAATCATTCCTATGAATTTATTTATATGATCTGAGAACCCGTGCTTTTTTATCAACAAACAAAAGCAGAGCAAAGCACCCAATTTTACAGGGTTGCTGGGGAAGATCTGCAACCTAACCTGGTCTTATTTGGGCAGATAAACATGTAAACACCTGATAGAGCAACAGGCTTTGCAGGGTTGTGTAAATGCAGTTCTCAATCGTAACCTTAATGCCATTCCCACCTGGGATTCGAACCCGAACCTTTAGGAACTGTCATTTCAAGCAGTTATAACTTATAACCAGGGAGCTTCTTTATTTTTTGTACCCATGTTGGAAGATAATGTTTCAGCTCTGAAATAACTTTTTGCTATTGTTCTGATCTAAGTCTTTTAAGGGGTGATCTGTAACTCTGACAGGCTTTAGTACTGCAAGTTTGCACCTGAGCATGTTACAAGCTGCCCTTAAATTTGTATTAATTAAAGTTGTATTTAAATGTTGCTGACTGCAAATGCATTAGAACATGTTCATCTCAAAGACGAGTTCTTCCAGAATCAGCTTTTTTTCCTTTTTTTTTTTGACCGACCAGTCTGACAGACGCCTTGTAAACGTCACTGGTCAGACCACTGCAGTCGCATTTTAGTCATCATATTTAATGCAACCCCACAGGTCATTATGCCCTTGAATCGATGCCAATTTAGTGAGGCCTAACACGTATGTCTTTGGACTATGATAGGAAACTGGAGTACCTGGAGTAAACCCACGCAGACACAGGGAGGACATGCAGACCCCACACAGAAAGGCCCCAGGTCGCTCTACCCTGGGATTGAACCCGGGACCTTCTTGCTGTGAAGCAGAGGTGCCACCGTGCTGCTCCCAGAATCAGCTACTTATTACAAATCGAATTACTCGATTTTGTTAACTTCTCATACATTCCCGTAGTGTCACTGCCATGGATTTTAAAAAATTGATTTTATTTGCTGTAGACTGTTGTAGTTCAAGTTGTAGATTTCATCTTGTTATTACATTAGTGGAATTCGGAAATACAAGAAAGTGAATCACTAAAAGAAAAATACTATACAATGTACTGAAAAAAATAAATCTAATAATAGTATAACAAGACACAGCCTAAACACTTATACACACAATAAACCTCATGAATTCCGAAAATACACAATACATTACAAAATACATTAATGTACTGTTACGACGAGATGATGGTATGATGGACGTGGTTCTTTGGTTTCATTGAGAGCCAAAAATGCATGGACAGATAGTATTACGAAAAACACGAACGATCAGTCAGATGAAACAGACTTAACAAGTAAATGTGATCCAGTTTATATAGATATGGTTAAAAAAAAAAATAAACAGGTAGTGGGGGGGAAAAACAAAAGTGTACTATCTACAATAGGACAGGTACATACAATTACACACACCATTTACAGCTTGGTACAAATAAGTAGAAGAAACTTAACCCAAAAAGTCTCTAAACACATCAACCGAGTTAAACCGGTCTCTAGTCCAATTAGAATTACACATTTATTAGAATGGTTAAGACCCCTGTTGTTATAGCGAACACTCTTGAATGTTTTCTTACATATTATCATATTAACTAAGAGTCTCTGCAGAGTAGGTAATGACAGCATACTCTGAGGTCGTGCTCAGTTTCCTGCTGACTTCCCTGGGATGAACATGCAGTCTGTCAGCGGAGCGACAAGCGTGCAGATGTGATACGCCTGCCACTTCCTCCCTCCACCTCTGCACACACAAGGACAGTGCAGCTTACACATCTTTACACATCCTAACGTCTCTGTCGCTCTCTTAAAACAAAGTAGCAAATCGTACTTAATGTGATCAACCTCACAATGAGCTTTCTGTGATTACTGACCGGTCACAAAGTACAAATTCTATTAGTTATGTTTCCAATTATCTCATTACTCTAGTGCATGTAACCTGGTTGATCGGCTTACTGACAAAATTTGATTTTCTAAAATTATCGGATTAATAGTTGCATGTTTGTTTGTTTGTTTATTTAGTTTGCTTAACATCACTACTGGCATCAGTGGCTGTTTCAGCTGCACACACTAGATTACATCTATACACAAGTATATATCTCATCATATATACACACTCAAGTCATGGCAATTTAGAGTAATCAATTATTCTAACAAGCATGTCTTTGAACGGTGGAAGGAAACGGGAGGAAACCGGAGTACCCAGAGTAAACCCGCGCAGGTTTTTGCATGCACACTCCAAACAGACAGGAACCAGGCCGCTCCAACCTGGGATGGAACCCAGGACTCGGTGTAAGGCGGCGCCGCCCATTAGGTGCACGTAAATGCACTCCCTACTGTGTGTGAGGGAGGTGAGGAAAGATCATTCTTGGCCAAATTAAACAGACCAAGCTCATAATAGAAGTGATATCTACTTACGAGTCTGTGATCTCGAGGAGCTTTGCTCTGGAGACCGGAGAGCTCTGGAATGCTGGATCCTCTCACAGAAATTACAATGTCAGCATAAGGAACTTCATGATCACTGTGGCAGTCTGAAACAAACAAAGTTTTAGCAAACACGAGCTAAATTCAAATGGAACACAACAGTGAACAGTGCCAAACACTGACCTTGGGCGGGAGGCTTGTGAGCTGCTCCTTCAACTTTGGTTCTTGTGCTGAAAAAGGTTAAATATGTGATGCATTATATGTACAACGTGTAAGCATGGGACTGCATTAAGATAAGAACAGATGCCTTACTTGGCATAGATGGCGGTTTCTGTATCATCTGGATCCACCCCAGTAGACCTTCTTTTGTAGCACAGATATATGAGCAGAAATATTAGCATAGAAGCTGCAGAAAGCGCTACACTTGCAAAGGCCTTCCATCCAAGTTCATCTGTGTTGGAAATTAGATTTTCCCATAATTAATTACATTGCTGCACTGACCTGAGCGATTACGTATTTTTAGATTTTACCAAAAGCTGTACGATGGCATCTCAGGGTGCCTGATTAAAAATATTCTGGTCGGCCTTCGAAAATAAACTCATTATATTTCAAGAACAAACATCAGTCAGTATTTCCAGAATTATTTTTTAAATATTTTACAAATAACGCTGAAATGTTCGAAAGGCTGAAACTTTGGGTCATTGTTTGTATTATAAGCTTCAATCACCTCTTAAAATCCAGCCTTTAGTTTTGTGATTCTAAAGGAAAAGGTTATTTAAGTTTTGGACTGCTTTGTTATGACTGGTTTTGCTCGGCCAGACTGACCTGCTGAAGAGAATGAATAAACATCTCCATATGCATGAATATCAGGATTGTGTTACATAATATAAATTCTGTAATCTATATGTAGCAGAAAAGCATATTAGCAGACTGATACTGATACTTTGTGTTTTATTCATAATATAAATGGTTTTATATTTTAGAGTTTTATATTCCCTATTGTATTTTTCTTTTCACATTGTATAATATTAAATGTATTGTGGTCTATATTGCTTATTATTAAATCATTAGGTTCGTGAAACATTTAGGGAGTTTTCCTTTTCCGCGGTGACCCTCAGTTTCCTCAGTTAAGCTTAAGTTGCTTTGAGACAATGCCCCATTGTAAAAAGCTCTTAATTGATAAGTTTGATTTGAATTCATAGTACGTCAGCTACATCATCAGTCAGTAACGTCAAAAGTCACAGGACACCCTTTTATACCAGAAATAGAAAGGGAAAATTCAGAATATCGGAATACCCTAGCAAGTAATATGTGAGGAGGCCTATTTTTTTAGGTTCTCAGGAACATGGCCTCCATCTTGAAAGCTGCCATACTGGATCAAGAGCAACTTTTTCCAACGAGAAGGTGGTCAAGTAGCATATCAGAGAAGACCAGAATTGTGTTTTAAAAGTTATCAACATTTAAAGTTCTAAACCTTTGTTGTTCGTCACAGGTAGCTAAAGATGGAATTGATGATTCTGACGTCTGGGGAACGCAGCTTCAGATGCCGTATCATAGCCATAGACTTCAACAAACGACACCCAGAAAGATTTCAGTTTCACAGAGCACTGTTACATCCCTCAAAGTCAAATTCAAAGAAACCGGGACTGTGGACGACAGGCCATGTAATGATCGCCTGAAGACAGCTACCGACCAAGAAACCTCAACAACGGTTTTGGAGGCCTATGCAAAATGTCCACGGCACCGCATGCGACGTGTCCTGTGACTTTTGACTCACCCTGTATAGTAAGTTTGCTAGCCTTTCCACTACATTAGGATTTGAGCTAGGAACTACTGTAGCTTTGGAAGTGATAACTTCTCAAAAGGTGAACAATTTGTCAGATCTTGAGAGCTCAAACAGCAAGATTTGAAAAGGTCCTTTCACCATATCTAAGCTTCATTTAAAAATACACTATTTAATCATGTCTTGACTCTTACATGTGCCAGTTTGGCTTTTTTTTTTGCTTAAAAATTTTAGAATGTCGTTTGCTAAATGTTGCATAGCATTTTACTGCAAATAGTCAGAATATTGAGCATGATCCCAACAGATAAACTCTCTGCTTGTTTTCCAATCAGTGACAAAAGCGAACCACTCACCATCCTTATTGACCTCGATCTCGACTGTGATCGCTTGGCTGGTACAAAGCTGGTTCGTGTGGCACCTGTACCTTCCTCCGTCTTCCTCTGTAATCTCATCCCATTCTACCAGTGCACCCGTGTTGGCTTCGGTGAAGTTTCCGCTGTCCCTCGTCCAGTGGCCTTCACAATGCGTGGCAGTGGAAAGACATTTCAGACTCAGCTTGGTTCCTGCTGAAACTCTGATGGAGTGCAATGATGATCCTTCAACGCTATAGTTTTCCAATTGCCATTTAAGATTTTGGGAAATCTCCACTTTCATAGACACATCTGAAAAGGATGGAAAAGGGTTAGAGTGCGTTGGAGCAATGTTCCTGATGACTGAGTGCAGTATTCAAGTTCTGACTTACCTGAAGGTACTTCAGGATAGGTAACTGGCGTAATCTTATCTACTACAAACAGGAGCAATTATTAGTTCAAATAAGCACCACCGATAAACCAGTTTAGCACCTAATCCGAGTTCCATACCTTGAATTTGCAAAGACACCAGCTGCTCTATGTTATGAGGAAGGTCTGGATGATCGGTCATCACAGAGAAACATGTGTAGTTATATTGGGTCTGTTCCAGGGTCAGGTTACGTGTGTGTAGCAACACGTTACACATGTGCCCCTGACTCTTGTTTTCAGGCATAGTAAGCCAAAGGCAGGTGCCACATGCTGGCACATCTTCCCATCTCCACCGACCATGAACAAACCCAGAGGAGCAGTCATAGGTGCAGTTCAATGTCAGGGGTTTTCCTAATATGGCTTCGATTACTTTGGATTTTCCAGTCATGCTCCCTAAAGCATCTACGGCAAATTAGCGCATCATCAGAATTGAGCAGAATTGCAGTCAGGTTATTACACTGTCAAATGCTCACAAACAGAAAAAACCGAATTACCTGTCATTCCAAAACGAAGGAGCAAAGCGACATGGGATAGAATCAAATACATCATTGGCAACGGTTCGTAGAAAGAAACAGAAGGATGTATGAAAGCTTGGCAGAGGTTGCAAACAACGTGAACACTCCGACTGAGGTTTAACACCTTTAACACCCGCCTCCAGGAAATGACACCAGTTGACATACATTGTGGTGCAAAATGTGAAGCATGGGAGTATTATAAGCATGGAAACATTTATTTAGAACATTTAAAAATGAACCGGTTTGAATTACATACTCCTTGTATGTAGACCTTGTATGAAATATCATGCATTGTCACGCAGCGAGACAGAGACGAATCTGAAACTGAAAGGCTTTAGCTTTCTCTCTGTCCTGTTAATAGTGTGCTCAAAATATATGCCTTTGTACTCGTGGTTGCTAGAGATAAGTAAATAATCAAAACATTATGCTAAATGATGGAAAAGATAAGCTTTAAATACAGCCTAACCACACTGGCACTGTCTAAATTCAAGTTGATCTAGCAATGAAACCATTTTCTTTGTGCGAGATGCGCCATCTAGTGACCATTGTGGGTCTTTTTGACTGCTCTAGCGGCGGTTTAGGTAGGTAAACCCAGCACGGCCATACCAGTAGGAGGTTCCAGCGGTCAAGTTACCGAAGTTCAGCACCTCTAGATATATGGAAGTTAGTTTATTGACACAGCAGGGGCTACTTGAGACTGGAGCACAGTTATAACAAAAATAGAAAAATTACACGACAGTCACTTTAGAAAGACCAATAACCTAATGCATGTTTTTGTAATGTGACAGGATACTGGAGTACCTAAAGGAAGCCCACATAGACACAGTTAAGACCTGCAAACTCCGTGATCTCCAGAGCTGTGCCGTGGCCACGCTGACTTTTTGAGTCACCGTGAATCCTGGCACTGAAGCCTGCAACAGTGACCCCTAGCCAGTCCTGCTATGGACTGGAATTCCACCCAGAACATGTTTACATCTGTCCCCTGTGTTCTCTAGAGTTAGGTATTATGCCTACACAAAGATCCATAAAGTAGCAGGACAATGGCCCACAAAGTATTGCAGGAATGACCTGAAGACCAAAGAAAAGCAAGTGGACTTCCATAGTCATTAGACCTCAATTCTATCCAGCATTTATGGGGGCACTTGAAGAGAAAGCCTTTGGCTTTTAAGCACCCACTGTCTGTTGGTAAGTATGTATGTTTGTATCCATTCATACAATCGCCTCAACAAGTCAGATTAAATGTAGTCTGTAGAAATAAACCATCAGTTTACTTGTTTAATGACAGTGCTTTTAATGACGGTGCGCTGTAGTCATGAGTGAACACAAGACTTGATTTGCAGACTTTAGTTTAGAGCTACATTATTGTGCAAATGCCTTTAGGTCACTATTAGATTTGTTGCTTTAGCAACGACATAATGACCATATAAAACATATTGCTCATAATTGGACTAAATTGGATTAAAACTTTGACTTGTCCATCCATAATCCTCTCTTCCATTGACCTTCCATCCTTATCTTTGAAAGCTTTAGCATATCTTAGCATTTTCACCCTATTTCTCCCCTTTAGAAAAAAAAATGGTTATCTGGCTGGTAACCTTTCAAAAAAGCATTTCTGATCAAGTTTCTTTGGACTGTATAAGGGTCAACTAAATACTTGCCACTTTTGCCTATAAAAGCATTTCCTGTATTGTCTAAATGAATTCTAATAAAAAATACTGAGCAATAAATATGTACGGTCATTGCACCATTGCTAAAACAACAGTATATCTAATCTAATGGCAGCCTGAGAATTCTGTACTGTACAGTAATGTGAAATTGAATAATCCGCCAAAACCAGGTTGAAAGTAACCGAATTATAAGTGAATAAGTATCAAATTCAGCAAACAAATCGAGTACATGGTCACTGCAGTGAAAACGTGGGTTGTTGCAGTTTGCACAAGTGCAGATGAGCCAAGTTGCACCCTCAATGACATTCAGTGCCATCTGTTTGTGGTTGAGAGACAGACAGGAAACATCCTGCCTATACATTACCACAAGAAAAATGTTCCCACTCTGTTTCTATTCATGTTCCTTTCATGCATCGCAGAGGATGATGTGAAATCGTTCTTTCTTGTACCCGCAGTTGTCGTTTTGCAACCCTTTCTTTTCTCCCGTATTTCATTACAATTTTGAACATTACATACGTCTGTACATATGGTATAGAAATCAGGTTACATTAAAGAATTAAGAGTGAGCTCCTGAAGCATCCATCCTGTGAGATTCCAAAGGGCAGTCATTCTAGATGGCCACCTCCAAGCCCAACGCGTGGCTGAATGGCTGCTGTGGGCATCAAGTTGCAAGGTTTCTATTTCACTTTCAATTATTGAGGCCTCGGTTTTCTGATAAACCCAGTGGGTCCGTGGGCTTGTGCGGCAGAGAACACCCAGTCGAGAAAACTGGTCAGGGGATACTTTGGATGATATTCGCAATGTACCGATGGTTAGTCCTCCTCCTTTTCTGCAATGCTTGGGGTGAACACCTGATGACACAGGACATCCTCGCATCAGGTAGGTGCTTGGAGATTAAGACATTTTCAAGTTGTTTAATACACGTGCCCACAAAGTATAATACTGTTTTGTATGGAACAGGAGCAGACACAAAAGCTGCGAGTTGCAACTGCATAAGCCAGTGTATAAGCAACCTAACTAAAGTCACGTTATGCCCCAAGGGATCCTACTTTTCATCCGGGATCTGCTTGGAATGCCCGGCAGGACAGTAGTAAGTACAGGCCTTGGTTGGTATTCATTTCATTTTATCTCCGCTTTTACCTGATGAAGCTTCTGGGGGCCTACCCTGGATAGGACAAGTCCATTGAAGTGCAGAGAGATGAGCAGTGACCCTCCCTTAGACATAGAAAAATGTGTTTGTAGCTGGTGCTTTACCCAGCAGGGAACTCGAATCCAAGTCCCTGTGGTGGAGGGCAAGTGTCTCATATCCCTGCACCATCCCCATCTGTGGTTATTTGTACTTAGCTCTTTTTATACGTTTGATTTTTGTCTTCTGTTAGCTGTTTGGGAAATGTATCTGCACCAAGAAAATGCCCACCAGGCACCCATAATCTCCATCCTGGGAAAAGAAGCATTCAAGATTGCCAGGTATTCTCGATATAAAATCTAGTCCCTGCTCTCAATAGCTCTCGCTTTGTGTTTGTTTATACAGTAATCCATGTTTTATATACAGTGCTCACAAAAATAGGGGATATTTCAATAATGTGAGTAGCACTGCTGTGTCTGATCCACTCGTGCCAGCACAGCACCACCCTATCAGTACCACTACATTACTGGGCATGTAAAAAACCACCCATTTGGTACCCAAATAGTAACTGATCGGGGCTGGTCCTGATCATTAAATAAAGTGTGTAGAGAAAAAGATTAGGTACAGTCTGTAACTGTAGAACTACAAGGTGCATTTATATGGTAAATAGAGATGAAACAAACAAGGTTAATAAAGTGATAGGACAGCATACATGGTCTAATCCAATTCTAGTGCTTCAAAAATTGTGAAAGTTCACATGGCCTTGTCATTCACAATTTAACCATACTTTGTGATGGGCTCTGGGAACCAGCATAAGCATGCCCTGTTCAGAACACCTGTCTATCAAAGGGCTTGACATGGGTAACCGTCTAAATGCATTAGAGACATGCACAACCCAAACTGAGCAAAACTATACAACAGTGGCGAGGAAAAACCTCCTGTGATAAGCAAGAAACAATGGGATGACCAAGATCTTGAGGACGATCTCCAAACAGGCCTCTCCTCCCAGACAGACAGTCACTACTTAAACCCAGGTACATGCAGCCATATAAAATACCCAAGTTTATGGAGTCACCTTTAAGCTGTCCTTTTCTGCAACAGGTACTGAAACAGATACAGTTTCGGATGCAAAATTATGCCAATCACATTAATTAGGACTGTAATACAGTGTTAAAGCCACTGCGACCCTGAAATGGATAAGTGGAAAAGACGAGATGAGACCAGACATTACTACTAGGTTCCAACCTAATCCAGTGAAACCTTGGAACTCAAACTTAATTTGTACCAAAGCGGTATTAAATCAGATTTCTTTAAAGTCTAAGTCAAAGTTCTCCACAAGGAGTAATGTAAACATGATTAATCCATTCGCAACCCCCCCCCACACACACACCTATATTTGTTTGCAGTTACTAACTACACACAATACATGCGTTACATAGACTAAATGCTAACCACTGCTCCACTTTGCCCAAAATAACCCAACAACAACATCAAAACCATTAAACATCCATAATTAATCCAAAACAAATGTATTAATTAAAATCAACAGCACAGTAACTATCACAAGGTGAGCTGAGATTCCTTCTAAAAGGACTCAACGGATCTGACCACCTACCTTTCTTAGCAGGCATGATTAAATTAGGGTGACGTATGCCAACCACAAACAACTTAGAAATCAAAAAATGTGTTTTCAGTGTGACTGCAGCAGCGGCACTGAAGGTGTGTCTGAAATCGTGTGAATGGACGTGAATGAAAGTGTTCTACGTACAACTGTCTATATAATCATAAGTGAATAAGTGGACAATTTCAAACACAACCCTGAAAACGTGACATACAAACAAGTTGTTTGGTCATTTTTGTCCAAATTATTGTTCAAACTGGGCAGGGACGGGTAGCACCTCTGCCTCACAGCAAGAAGGTCCCGGGTTCAATCTTAGGGTGGACCGAGCTGGATCCTTCCTGTGTCTGCGTGGGTTTACTCCGGGTTTCCGCCCACAGTCCAAAGATGTGTTAGGTTAATTGGCGTCTCTAAAGTGGCCCTTAGTGTGTAACTGTGTGTGAGCCCTCTGATGAACTGGTGCCTCGTCTAGAGTTAATCCTTAATGCTTGCCCGGAGATGCCAGGTGGGCACTGGCTGGCCCGCCACCCCGTGTGGATTAAGCGAAAGATA
This sequence comes from Parotocinclus haroldoi, assembly GCA_034779995.1. Lineage (NCBI taxonomy): Eukaryota > Metazoa > Chordata > Actinopteri > Siluriformes > Loricariidae > Parotocinclus > Parotocinclus haroldoi. The sequence continues at coordinate 55,154 of JAUZST010007366.1, read as the reverse complement.
ATGGATGGATTTTTAAATGGGCTGTTCGGTGTCCGAACTGGTAGATAAAAAGAAGTGTTTGTATTCCAATATTTCCACAGCAGTTCATTTCTCTTAATATATGATTGAAAATATTTTGTATTTTGGTGTACTGAAGCGTTCTGATTTTAAAAAAAAAACATACGTTTTAAATGATGTAGAATATGATTAATATTGTAAGACCTTTTTAGCCAAAACTATGAGACCACTAGTGAAATGTTTCAGCTGTTTTCTCAAATTTCTCAAATTTAACCCTATTTTGTCTTTGTATGTGTTTGGGTTGTGGGGGTGGTGATACAAATCAGAGCAACAGTTTGAAAAGGTCAATTACTTTTTGTTACATTTCAAAAGTGATTATGGTTATGTTTGATGTTGGTTATGTTTGCTGTAATAGCAACATGCACTACTGACCATACTGACCTGGACTGCATTCCAAGACCACATTGCTATTTACTACGATGAACTAAAGTGCATGGCAGCCTAAACTCCTTTCAAGCAATGTTTTGTACGAATCCTTCTCTGCAAAGTCCCAAAATTTTCACTAGTTCTCTCAGAGACATTTGGCTCCAACTGTATGTGTTGTGTTCTTGTGTACACAAAAGGCTGTATGTATCTGTATCAACAGTAGCTTGAATATCTGTTCTGAAATCCTACTTGCCTGTTGCAGTCATGTGCCCCAGGTTTGATTAGTACAGAGGATGGTGTAGATTGCCGCCTTTGCCCTGCTGGATTCTCCTGTGACACAGCAACGGGCACTCTTACAGCATGTCAGAATGGACAGTACTCTCCGGAGGGGCATATACAGTGCCTCAGTTGTCCCTTCGGTTATGTCTGCGTGGATGGATTTCAAAAGAGGGTATGTGTTGTTGCTAAGTGTTGTGTTAAAGAATCCTCGAACAACTCCACGCATTTCACTTACAAACCCAGATGGGGACAGTATGGAAAATGCAATAAAAAAAATACCGTGGGTTACATTTAGTTTGCATTTAATTTTATTCTAGACAGGATGAACCCAAGATATTTAATCAATAATGCCCTTTGTTTGAGTTACTAAACAGCCATTCCTGGATTTCAGGTCTGCAGCACATTCCAACAAAAAGTGGGATGGGGCAATTATGAATGGGGTAAACAAAAAAAATTTGAAAGCAGCATCCATGAAAGGCTGAGCCTTTGAGGAGCTTTGTCAACAAATGTGTGAGAAAATTATTGAAATGTTTAATGAGTGGGACTGTGGTAGCTGAGGTGTCAGTGTTCTACATGGAACAGTCGGTGTGTAAGCGAGTGAACAATTTCAAACAACCCTGAGATGTTTGACATTGGTGGCAAAAAAAAAATCTCAAACAGGTCATTTAATTGGTCAACAAAATAAGCTTCAGATTCCACAGTTCCACTGTTTATCTTAATGGAAAATCCTTTGTGTACTAAAGGGTGCTTCTAAAAATGTTCTTACATTAACCTGATACACGTTTTAAATTACTTAAAATATTGGTTTCTTTTTTGGGGGATACATTTTTGCACCACTGCTGGAAATGTTTCAGTTTAGATTTTTTTTCTCAAATTAAATACAATGTTTAAAACCAAAGTTCCTCGAAGAACTAATGGAAGGAATTTGCATATTTCTCCCTCTACGGTACATTTGGTTTATTTGGTTTGCTTTAGCCGCCATCGGCATCAGTGGGCATTTCAGCGACACGAACAAGGTTATATCTATGAACAGTTTAGATAGAGGTTATATCAGAACTAGTTACTCACACACACACACACATACACACACACACACACGTTGATTCCCGTTTAGAGTAATCAATTAACCCAACATGTTTTTGGACTGTGGGAGGAAACCGAAATACCTGGAATAAACCCCCACAGACACGGACCAAGGACTTTCATTCATTAATAGCTTGGTAAAGGATTACTTTTACAAAGTGTTTGTAAAAGCTACATAATACCCAGTTACATTCACAAAGGTGTGCCAAAAAGAAGCCTTATATTAACAACATGCAGAAGCAGCAATGACTTCTCTGGGCTCAGATTCATCTGGGATGGACCATCACATAGTGGAAACACGTAGCCAGACAAACCAGTATTCTGGGCTTTTTGATTTTTTTTTGGATGAAATGGGGTCCATAAGTCAGGGTCTGTGTCGCGATATGGGGCTGTTTCAGTGTTCTTGGGAAATGCCATTTACCCTCCCAACATTTTTAGGAACCTGTTGTAGGTCTGAATTGCAGGAATGGATGTTTATTAACAAATGAAATGCAGTTGGCCAGACAAAACATGACATACCTTGGCTGCATACTGTCTGCAATGAAATTAACATCAAAGTAAATGTAAGAAACACATTTTGTAATTTTCCGCGATTCATTCATCCCAGCATTATTCTGCAACGGGTCACGGGTTGACATTTGGTACACAAACAAGACTACACTGTAGCTATTCCTAATTCGGTTCTATCAAAGCTAGTGTCTGGTTCTCCCATTCTCGGTAAGTTCCCATGGATGATAGCTGTTTGAATGTGTTTATATTGTGCACTTTTTCAGTGTGGACCTGGAGAAGAACCCAACCTGAACCAAACCAAATGCATTGAATGTCCTGAAGGCTACTACTCCACTCTCTGCAGTGCGCAGTGTGAGCCCTGTCCCGCAGGTACCGCAGCAAGATCCGTTCATTCTAATTAATTTAGGTCCATTCGATCACTCTCACCTGGCTTCAACCCAATAGAGACACCTGCACATCTCATCACTTTGGCGCATTTGATCGCTTACTTTCACCCGGTGTCAACCCGCCCAGACTTTCTGTCCCAAATGTTTTATTTACTGTATTTCTCTCCCTGTAGGCAGTTATTGCCCCTACAGAGGGATGTCTCATCCGCTGCTGTGTCCGCTGGGCTGGAACACAGATGTGGTGGGTCAGAGTTTGTGCAAAAGCTGTAATGGAAGCTGTATAGCCGGAATCCTAACCAGGACGGAGCTACATCCAAGTCGCAGGTACAATCTGCCCGTCCCATGTCTGCCTGGCACGCACAAAGATGGAGAAGGACCTGGCTGTGATCTCTGTCCTCTGGGTAGGTTTCACAGATTACTTTTGAAATACGTTTAATATTATTCATACTTTTTGTTTGACAATGCAGCCACCCTCAAAGCGCCAGAGATTGCCTCCTGGTTTAAACTTTTGCACGTTCTCCCTGCGTCCGTGCCGTGTTTTTACTGGGCACGCCGGTTTACTCCCACTTTCCAAAGACGTGTTAGGTCAACTGACATCTCTGAAGTGTCTCAATTCGAATGCGACGGAGTGTGCGCGCAAATACCGGGTAACAGTTTAGTGACCCGTTTAGGGTTGGTTCTCACCTTTAGAACACGAAACTTGATAAAGCAGGTATAAAACTGTACAAATGAAGGAATGTCTGGTGATGACGTCCATTACTGTGCTTTTGTTTTGTATTAGGACATTATTGTGCCGGAGGCGTTGCTACACAATGCCCTGCTGGAACCTATGGGCCTAAAGAGGGTCTGCAGCGAGAGAAAGACTGTGCAGTTTGCCCAGCAGGTATTAGGATTAAGATATTCCATAAAATACTGACACCTAATATGCATTCCTAGACGGCGTGGATCAAAGTCAGGTGTGATCAAGTTACAGCAAAGGAAATTTGTTTTCATAACTACAACCCCCAAATAAAAAGACGGGATGGTATGAAATGCAAATCGTAAAAGTAACAGTTAAAAAAAAAAAAAAAATACAGTACGAAGCCGAGATATGCATTTTGTATTTTCATGTTGATCAACTTCACCTAATTTGTTAATAAGCATCCATTCTCACAAATTTAAAATAGCTGGCATGAGGGCAATTTAGGAGCAATATTGTGGTAAAAAAATGAATAAATAAATATGGTATCAAAGAGATTAAATCAACAGGTGACTGTAGTCATGAATTAGTACTATAGCTGAATGAGCAAAAGACTGAGTGAGGAGCAAAGCTGGGCAGAGGATCTCCAGATCTCCAGATTAACAAACGCATGTGAAAATGATTGAAATGCTTAAAACGTTGGAGAAATGATTGGAAGGAGATAGCATTGTTCTCTCTCTTCAGTCCATAATAATTAAACAATTCAAAAAAAATTCTATAATTACATGTAAAGGACAAGGGAGCAAGTCTAAACCGAACATCTGATCCTTCAAAAGGCATTACATCATGCATCAATAGCTGCACCATCAATAGACAGAACCACAGGGGCAAAGGATTACTTCGACAAACATTCAAATAGAGTAACAGTCACAAATGGGCAGGTGTCACAGACAGGTATGACTGGCTTTCGACATTGTGAGAAATCAGGAGAAATGCTCTGCTCACAAAAATGAGGAGCTATTTTAAAAAGAATATGGGGAGTATCCCACAAGAACTGCTCATCTCGGCTGGACAATCTGATCCTGTCCATGTCCCATCGTTGTCCGTGTGTCTTATGTGACCATACACCCTACTGAACAGCCTTAGCTTTGAGATTTATTTATTTTTCTTTGGCATTGTGGCTACGTTCGTTTGCGGTTTGCGCCATTTATTGGGCAATTGTTTCAAAAACACCGGTTCCATCCAGCAAATGGATCAACTTCCCCACCTATCAAGCAACCAACTCCTCTGGTGTCTGTTTGTTTGCTCATTTATACCTTCAGTCATGCACTTTTTAGGCAGAACGCTAGCTTGATCTGTTGATCTTCAGTACTGGTGCAGTGTGCTATCCTACCTGGCTACATGACACAAAGAATACAAGAACTCCTAAAGTGTGTTTTTGGAAATAGTGTTCTTGGCAAAGTGAGTGACGTAGCTGATGATGTTAAAACAACAATTAAGATATTTTCGTAGGTTACATATATCACACACGTACTACACTCCATTTACCCCACCATCCACAGAATACAAACATTTTCAATCTCACCCGCACAGTGTTACCAAATCCTAAAATCCGGGCTTAACAGTTGGCAAAAAGTTGTCTTGAAATGCTACTCTTGTTCCCCTGACAAATGTTCAGTGATGCTTCAAGCTCATAATAATGAAAAGTTCAATATTTAAGGCTTCAGTGTTTATGATAAGGGTATCTAATACCTGATCACATTTGTGCAAACAACGATGGACTGCAAGTCCTTGTCCAAAAAGGTGAGTGTTTTGCTTTGCATACCAGACCAGTCTATGTTCTCTTGATCGTCCAGATTTTGTCTTGATCTGAATAGTTCTCCTTTACTTATAAGAACCTCTCATTATTTAGTCTGGATTTAGGATCAGAAATGGTCCGTACCTGACTTCTGGGTTTCGTTTTGTCATGTGTTGATATCAAAACCCTAATATTAAATGTGAAGTGTGATTTCTCTACTGAAATGAATTGAATTCTCTCCAGGGTTTTACTGCTTGGAGGGCACTTCTCGGAGGCCCAGTTCTCAGTTTCTGTGCCCCCAAGGTTATTATTGCGAGGAAGGCACTGCTGTGCCACATGGGTCACCTTGCCCGGCTGGTACCGCAGGAGGACAACTGGGTCAGACAAGTAGGGCAGCCTGCAAGAGGTGTGCAGAGGGCCGTTACTGTCCTACAGGTAGCATCTATGCATAGCTAATATTGTGCCATATATAATGTAACAGATTTAAAAAAAAATAGTAGACAACTGCAACTGGAACGACTTGCTTTCAAACCCACATGTACTTTATTTATAGGAGCTCTTATTTCCTGCCCTCAACTGTTTCCTTCAACTTCATATCTGCAATAGTGTGTATGATGTGGGTCAGGCTGCTGAGGGGATGGAAAACCTCCCTGTTGTGTCTGCCTATGCTGTGACTTCTGTTTCAACTGTCACTTTTCCTTTTCTTCAATTTGGCTCCACGCTTATTTACGGTTTGAACGGACTGGCCTAGATTTCTACCGTTTCCTTCCAATTCTACTTTGAGTTTTTAGGTTTTCTTCTGTAACTGCACCTCGTCTAAACTCTTCTTCTGCATTTGTTGCATGTATATAAGGCTCTGCAGGCCCAGGCTTGCTCTGTGCCCGTGGGAGATACTGTCCAGCAGGCACAGAGGTAGAGATGGTATGTCCACGAGGTACTTTCACCCCACACCAAGGCGCTTTGAGTAAGACAAGTTTGGAAACCTTAACGTTCATATTTGTTTGACGAACAAACTGTTCTTCGTACCCCCATTTACTAGAGATTTAATGAATTCCATAGGTGTTAAAGACTGTCTGAAGTGTCCAGCAGGCTTCTACTGTCCAAAGGGCACAAGTGACCCTTTGCCCTGTCAGCCAGGCACATTTAATCCCCTGGAAGGGCAGGATGCACTGGAAGATTGCAGGCCATGCTATCCAGGCAAGGCCTGCACACAAGTGGCCCTGAAGTCTCCTGATGTCGACTGCATGCCAGGGTAAGTCCCAGGATGATATTTTTGTTCTACCTGAATATTTAGGTTCTCACCAAAGGTTTGCCTAATTTTAGATACGTATGCCCACCTGGCTCAGCAAGGCCCAACGACCCTACAAACGCTTGCCCACCCGGAACCCTGAGCAATCGCACAGATCTGACTGATCGCTCTCAGTGCCAACTGTGCCCTGCACGCTATGCCTGCCTGCGAGGTACCAGCCTACTTTCTCTTACAATCTACTGCAAACTTAAAACTACATAATCATTCATGACCAATCTTCCTTTTCAGGCACTGGTGGCATCCAGAGGCCTCCTCTGTCCTGCTTTGCTGGGCATTACTGCCCGGTTGGCACCATGTTCCCGACCCAGCACAAGTGCCCAGCAGGAACCTGGAACGAACGCAGCGGGCTGGAATCAGAAAACGAGTGCCGTCCGTGCCCACGAGGCTGGTACTGTCTGGCTGGTGTTGGCGTTCCTTCTGGAAGGTGCAGCTCGGGGCACTACTGCTCTGAAGGTGACTTGTGACATCAGCAAGTTGGATGTTGCATTGTCAAGTTAAAAATCTTTTTTTTTTAAACATAATTGTTAACTTAAGAAGTATGGAGGTATGGAAATGCAGAGGTGCCCAAACAGTGTGGGGTGTGCAGGAGAGACTTAACAGAAACTAACAAGCGCTGCCAGAGCTTCCACCTTACATCACAAATTTTATAGCCAAGATAACCGGTGCTTTCACACTATGCTCGGCAAATTGGAGCCGAGATAAAGCATCCTGTCTCGAATATACTCTATGCTAACCATGCGATACGAGATTCTGAAAAGATTTCGTTTTTATTAGACTAAAGTTTGACGTCTTCTCGCATCTACAGACAAGTCACAGTTTTTAGTCGCGTGCTATGATTTGCAAAAGCTGCCGATCTTGCGTGGTCACCATCTGCAAGACTCCCTTTTGAGATTATTTCAAACACTTTGAACACAAACACACCTACAAAATATTAAATCAGTAAATAAAAAGAGCTCAGTCATCCAGGTAGCTGTAAAATAAATAAAGTGGTAAAAATGATATTTTAAGGCCAGTTCCCATTACTTGGTTAGATCCCCGAATACATACACCCACTGAACTATAAAAATCACCTTGGACTGCACCGTACAGCTACAAATGGAATTTCCCGTGTAGAGCTAGACACAGAGAGTGCACTCAACGTTCATGTGGGACTACGCTAGCCTAGCGGTTAAGGTGCTGGACTCTGGACCTGATCATCCAGGGTTCAAATTCCACCTCCACATGCCAGCTGCCACAGTTGGATCCATAAGCAAGGCCCTTAACCCACCATCGCCGAACAATTCTAGCAAGACGTTCATGATTTTACACTGGAAATGTATCTGTGATGGTGAAATCGCTCAAAAAGTATTTTTGCGTAAGGCTGGTATTCCTGACATGCCCAATCCGCCATAAGACCAAACCACTGTTTGAAACACAGTTCGAAAAATCTTAGAAAAAAATATATCATTTTTTGTTTAAAAAGCCTCACAAGAAAACATGCATTGTTTTGAATTGCTTACATTTCAGAAATTTTTCAAAAGTTCTTTTTTTTAAAAAATTAAATGTAAATTGATGATCGCGAGAAAACCCAGTGACGAACCCATGAATCAAATCGAATCATTAGCAGAGTGTATCGTTACACTCTTATCACACTGACACAGAAAACCGTTATATTTTATTGTTCTTAGGGACAATGTATGGCACCCAGTTTCCCTGCCCTAGAGGGACATACAGCACAAAAATGGGAAACGGTGGAAAGGAGGATTGTGTAGTATGTCCTGAGGGATTCTTCTGCATGGAAGGTTCATCTAAGCCTGTTCCCTGCCCATCGTAAGTGAACGTTGTTGTTATTTTTGTTTAGTTTTTAACAGCAATAGATTGGGTAAGTTGTGATTGTGTTGTTTTTCTCTATCCAGGAGAACATTTCGACAGTTTAAAGGCGGGCAAAGGTCGGAGGATTGTTCTGTATGCCCAGCTGGGTACTTCTGCCCCCATTCAGCTACAATCAACCCCAGAGTGTGTGGGACTGGCAGTTACTCTGTAAGCACAAATTACACACAATTCAGTTTTCTCGCTGGGTAGCACTGTCACCTTAGTGTGCCCCTAGTGTGAGGGTCCTACAATGCCCCTCGCTCCCAATGCTGCCGACTGGGCACCGACTCTCAAATGATAAAGTAAATGAATTAATTTAATTTAGTTATCTCATGATTTTCTATCTGAAGTGTAAACAAAGCAAAGCATTTTTTTTGAATAAGTATTTAAACAAAAACAAGCAAACAAAAAAACATGGTCCCTGTAATTACAAGGAATGTTAACAAAACGTTAGCTTCAGCGTTTATTAAAGGACCAAATGAAAACATTCCTTTTTTTAATCCATCCATTCATTCATCGTCTTCAGCTTAATCCACAAGGGGTCGCAGGACAGCTGGGGCCCACCCGACAACTCTGGGCGCAAGGGCAGGAACGGCCCTAGACAGGGCGCCAATCCATCGTAGGGCACACAGTCACACACTAAGGGCCACTTTAGAGATCACAAATAAACTAGCACGCACGTCTTTGGACTGTGGGAGGAAACTGGAGTACCCAGAGTAAACCCACGCAAATCCTTTTTTATTTCCGACAAATAATTTAAAATCACGTGTATCTACTAAAACTATGTATGGGAGCATGGGGTATGATTTTTGCCCTTAAATGTTTATCCATTGGCAAAATAAACAGAACGCATGTGACATCACATCTCCACAGAGCACAGCGACATTTTTGTATCACGATCCATCATTACACTATTAATACGAATCAATGCATCAATAAGTGGTGTATTATATGCCCTAAACTCTTTACAGGATGAGGGTTCAGAACAGTGCCTACCATGCCTGCCCGGCCACTATTGCAGCGACGAGACCACCAGTGCGGAAGCCATGCTCAGAGTGATGGTGTGTCCACCTGGCTTTCTGTGTTCTAAAGGCCTGGACCGAGAGCCTCAGCGTTCAGCCGTTCTTTGCCCTATTGGCTTTTACTGCCCTGGAGGTGGTATTGTAAGTGATTGTTCTGAAAATTTGGTTCTTTATAAACAGGCTGTAACTTCTTTTTCCAACTGTAAAAGATGCATTCTTCGCATCCTTGCTCTGCACAGAATCCTAATCCCATACCGTGTCCAAATGGCACCTACAGCCGAAAGCCAGGTCTGCGTGACCGTACGGACTGCACCGTGTGTCCAGAAGGAATGTACTGCTTCTCCCAGCAACCACTGGAGCATCCGATTACTGAACCAGTAAGTCAAGCACCAGATTGACACTTAATCTCAAGAACCTGTAACATGGGTCTAGGCGTATTAGAGAGCCACCGAGTTTTGTGTTTCTGCCTAACATGAAATCAGCATGAGGAGGCCTTAGTTAATTAGCTGATGTGCTGAGTCAGGTGGGTTGAATGAAGTAGGACACTTCAGGACTCGAGTCTGATGCTTCAGATTTATGTGCAGTGCTGTGCAAAAGTCCATTAGATTTGCTGCTTTAGCAATGGTTTAATCACCATTTCGACAACCATTAAAGCCGACCTTAGAATCTGATTGGTTGAGAAGAGTTCTCATTGTGATAAACTGAGATAACAGCACAGCTTTTTCACTCTAAAATGGTAATGCCAAGCATTGTGCACAACATACAGTATCTAACAAAAATGAAAGTATACCCCTACCAATTTTGGGAAACCGCTGAAGATATGACACATTGATACAATATAAAATACAGTCTTCAGCTTGTATAACAGTGTAAATTTGCTGTGTGTTAATGTCTAAACCGCCGGCAACAGAAATGTGTACACCCTTAAGTGAAAATGGCCAAATTGTGGCCAGTGGGTCAATATTTTGTGTGGCCACCATTTTTAACTCCCTTGCCTTAACTCTCTTGGGAATCGCATTCACTAGAGCTTCACAGGTTGCCACTGGAATCCTCTTCCACCTCTCCACGATGGAACAAAATCACGGAACTGGTGGAGACCTTGTGCTAATCCACCTTTCCATTTCAGAATGCCTCACAGATGCTCAACAGGGTTTAGGTCTGTATACATGCTTGGGCTTTACCCTCTGTTTAGAGGGGAAGGCAGTGGCAGTCTTGCAGGTGAGTTTGGGGTTGTTATGTTGGGATAATGCCCTGTTGTCCAGTTTCCGAAGGACGGAATCCTGCTCTGCTTCATTATGTCACAGTGCATGTTGGCATTCATGGTTCCCTCTGTGAACTGTAGCTGCCCACAGCCGACAGCTCTCCCGCAGCCCCGAACCACGACATTCCCACCACCATGCTTGACTGGAGGCAAGACACACTTTGTACTCTGCCCCTGTTGAGCACCACACACGCCTGACACCATCTGAACCAAATAATGAACCATTTAACCTTGGTCTCATCAGATCAGAGGACATAGTTCCAGTAATTCATGTTCTCTTTCTGTTCAACAAACTGTTTGCAAAGGCTTTCTGTTGCTTTCTTACATATTAGGTCTTTAGAAGAGGTTATCTTCTAGGATGACAGCCATACAGACCAGACAGTGTGCAGTGAGCACTGACAGCCCCCTTTTCATTATTGTTACAGTCATACATGCAGCACTTCTCATCACAACTCCTCAATTAATCAGATTCTTTAAAGAAATCCACTTTTCCTGTGTGTGTGTGTGTGTGTGTGTGTTATGCAGACCTATACCATATAACACAACTCTTTTTAGCATGACTAGGCAATATTTGCTAGGCTTGGCTATGACCATAATAATAAGCTAAAAAAAGGCCTAGCTCCCAGGTGACATGTTATGTGATGCCCCTGTGTCACATTACAGTTGAATCATTTTGCTTTCAGACTGGAGGCTGTCCGGATGGATATTATTGTCCGCCAGGCACTGGCCATCCACTTTCATTCCCGTGTGAGTCAGGATTCTTCAGGAACGAGTCCCACGGACACGATGGTGGTGTTTGTGTAAAATGCCCAGCAAGCTATTACTGTGCCAGCGTGGCAACACACACGCCTTCGCTTTGCCCAGAGGTAAAATATTCAAAAAAATGATGTCATTCTACTACTATTCATTCTAATAATCTAAATAATAATAAAGGATTGTATTGTAACCCGACCACTCATTTCTGAAAGTTCGTAACGAATTATTATATTACTTGAAAACTCCTTTAAATATAGACTATATGGCTAAAAATATGTAGACGCCCATTCTAAACTGTGATCTTTGTTATTGCAGCCACACTTTCTTACTACTGCTGACATTCATAATAAGAAGCCTTACAGGCAGAAGCATCAGCAGACCTACTTTACTGGGGCATGTGCCTCAGGAAACCGTTTGTAAAATGTTCTATAGAACTACAGGACAGGCCACACAAGTTACTACATTACCCATAATGCCGCAGCTTCTTTCCAAAACTTGAGTGCCTGACACTGTCAGAGGCAGTTTCTGTCTGTTTTTCACAAGGACAAGAGCAAATATTCAAGTCAGCAGGCAAGGAAATGGCTGAAAGCCACTTATAACCATACGGCCTTCCAAAAGTACATAACAGAAGACTAAAGCAAAGGCATTCATTAAACTAGCAAAATTAATAATAATAAACGAATGCAATTGATAACACAAATTCTGTTCTTAATTTCTCATCCATGGCAGAGTAACTGCCAGTTTAATCTCAAATCACTTTAACAATTTGATGATTAACAGGCTTATATGTCTTATACACCTGCGACTGATTAACGAGAAGAGGGGTACAGCTGTGCTCCACTCATTTCTGTGTGTACCCCAGTACAACAGGTAACCTAAAAACATTGGAAACCTTTTGTCCACCAGTTTCAGCACACCCTCAGCCCTGTCCATCGGGGACATTCGGCAACAGCACTGGCCTCAAACATGCCAAGCAGTGTGTCGAGTGCCCTCAAGGGTATGACATCATCTGCTTTGATAGTTCCATATTGGGTTTCTTTATTTACCCAGTACAACAGGTAGCCTAAAAACACCCCTGATTACAGGGATTGAATCTCGTATCTACATTTGAATGAAGACCAATAAACACAAACATTTGCTATTGTGGGACCGTGGTGGCCTACGGGTTTAATGGGTGGACTGTGGACCAAATGGTCCAGGATTCAAATCCCAACTCTGCACAGGCTTACCGATTGGATTGTTAGTGGCGAGACTGGTCTTATTGTCCTACACCAGTGCCCAATCCCACATTTATGTTCCAAAATCAAGTGGAAAACCTTCTAAGAAGACTGAAAGTAGTTGATCAGCAACGGGGCACAAAGTCCATGCAACTGCACATTTTACATAGTAATTTTGGCCGTCCACAAACTTTTGGCTATACGTCATATATACAGTATGTCTCTGTCTGTCTCTCTCTCTCTCTCTCTCTCTCTCTCTCTCTCTCTCTCTGTAATGTATGACAGGGCTTTGTCTGTCCTGATGGAAGCTCTGCTCCACTCCCCTGTAAAGAAGGCACTTACAGCTCTCGGCCAGGTTTGCATGACGCATCAGAATGCACGCCTTGTGATGGTGGCAAGTACTGCACCGGAGTCGGCAAGATAAAGCCTTCAGGGGACTGTGATGGAGGTTTCTACTGCAGAAAGGGGGCTACTAGAGCTGTAAGTACCTTTACTGATGATGATAAATATTGCAAAAAAATATATGCTCCTATGTAGTCCCTTCGTTTTATTCCAACGCAGACTCCTCTTGATGGGCAAACTGGAAACCTTTGTCCGGCTGGCAGCTTTTGTCCACCAGGTTCAGCACACCCTCAGCCCTGTCCATCAGGGACATTCAGCAACAGCACTGGCCTCAAACATGCCAAGCAGTGTGTCGAGTGCCCTCAAGGGTATGACATAATCCTCTTTGATAGTTCCATATTGGGTTTCTTTATTTACCAGTTGCATACACCAAGTACGATTTTTGAATTGTCACTAAAACATATCACTTTGTTTTGTTAGCTATTACTGTTTAGGTTTAGGTTCTACTTCACCAACTGGCCGGTGCTCTGCCGGTTACTACTGCACTGCTAGATCTGCATCACCTTTACAGCACCAAACTGAGGACGGCCATTATTCTCTTGAAGGAGCTGGGAAACCTGAGCCATGCTCCTTAGGCACTTTTCAACCTGTAGGTTGCCTTATTTTTGGAGCGCTGATACCTAGCTACTGTTTTACATTTGAACTCTACTTCGTTGTTCTTAATAGGAAAGAAGCCAAAGTGCATGCCTTCAGTGCAAGCCTGGTAGACTGTGCAACCAGACAGGACTGTCCTATCAACCACTCTGCCCTCCCGGACACTACTGTCCAGCCGGAACCTTAACGGCACATCCCTGTCCTCCAGTTAGTATTGGGACATGCATTGGTGAATGTGATTTCTTTTCTTAACGTCACAAATGAAAGAAGAAATATAGCACTTCCCAAAGTCTTCGGAGACAATTCGATCATTAGATTTGTTAGCAATGTTATAATGACCATACGTAACATGTTGTCAACTAAAATGTCAAACTTCAAATTCATCACTTCGTGGTTCTCTAAAGATCTTCATTTGAATCTTTCAGCATATATTAGCTTTTTCACCTCATTCTCCTTCCAAAAAAAATGTTTCTAGGCTTCCACACTGTTCCTGACCGTATCCGACTGTAGAAGGGTCAACTTAATCCCGATCACACTAAATACATGCCACTGTAGCCTATAGAAACGGTTTTCTAAATATTGCACAAGAATTTTATGTATATTCTGGTGCACTCAGAGAGACTGAGGATTAGAAGAATATATGGTCACCATTGTTAAGACAATGTTACATCTAATATAATGCTGGCCTTGGACTTTTGCACAGCACCATAACTCTATCGAATTTATCTCAATGCACAAATCATACAGCAACAGAGTAAAATCAACTCAGAAAATGTCATGTTTCACAGACCGTAACGTGGACGCTAAAAGGCACATACTTCCAAATCTGAATAAACTTCGATATCCACACCCTTTATTTCTTACTTAAATGAGCCACCAAACTAAGAAGGATCTCTCAGCAACATCACTAACTCTCTAGGCAAGGACTTCATCGACGACTGCTAAACAGCCAAACAAGACAATTACAATTATTTCTTTAATACTATGTGTTTTTAAATAGTAATGCATATACGCTGCTCACAACAATGAGGGGATATTTCAAAATGATTTAAAGCCGTTAAAAAAGAAGCATTTAATTTCACTTAAAATCATCAGAATATCTGTAGCAGTAGTGAGTAGTAAGTGATATAATCATGTAAGTGAACAGAAGCATGTTAAAATGGAAGAGTGTGCCCCCACAGTGACTGTTCAGCAGGGTGCATGGTCATGGGCATGGACAGGATCAGATTGTCCAGCAGTTCTTGTGGGATCCTCTCCATATTCATTTTGAAATGTCCCCTCATTTTTGTGAACAGTGTAGCTCAGATACACATAATACATGCTAATTTCTCTATATTTAGGGGACCTATATGGCTAACCCAGGGGCAGAGAAAGTGCAACACTGTGGTCCATGCGATGCGGGTCAATACTGTCACTCTCCTGGATTATCCAGCCCTCAGGGACCATGTGATCCAGGCTTCTACTGCAGCGGTGGATCCAATACGGCCACTCCAGTAATAACGGCATGCACTACACAATGTGTTCACCGTCGTAGGTAACAGACTAAACATTTAGAAGATGCCCTTGTCCACTTACACTTCATACAGTCTTATAATCCAAGCAACTGTGGTTAAGGGCTTTGCTCAGGGACCAAACTTTGGCAGAGGTGGGATCTGAACCCTGGACCTTCTGGTCCATGGTCCAAGTGCCTTAACTACTAGGCGATAAAGGGGGAACTTGGCATGTGTGTTAGTAACAGCTGCCATGTGTGTGAAAACTGGTCAAATGCAACCCCAAATCAGAAAGTTTGACAGCATTGAGAATGCACACAAAAATGTGGGATTTCTTATATTTACTTTGACTTTAATTCCATTGTGGACAGTAGGAAGCCAAGACATTTCATGTTTTTAGTTCAACTTTATTTAATTTGTTAATAAACATCCATCTAATGGGGAAAGTTCAGAAATGCAGACAGGTCAGTCCAGTACCGATATGATGTATTCAGCATGTATTTGTATACTTGTTGAAAATTGTATCCCAGATAAAGTAGCATATTATGTTGCTCTCCATCTCAATGTACTTTTCGCATTGTTTCTGCCATCACAGAAGGGTAAACGACCTTTGCAAAGGCCCCATACCATGACAGACCCTTTTATGTCTTTTAGACTTGATAACAGTATGGCTGATCCTTTTCATCTTTGGTCCAGAGTATGCATCCACTTTTTCCAAAAATAATCTGGAAAACCTCAAGCGTTTAATGATATTATGCACTGTAGAGAGAGAAATATGCAAAACCCTTCCAATATTTCTTTTAAAACTGGAGATGCTCTGCCCCAGTCTCAGCCTTTTGTTGCATCCAGCTTTTGTACTGAATCAGGACTATAATTCAAGAGTTCATAATGTCTGCAATTAAATAAAAGTCAAAGATGCAAATGCAATACACACTGCTTTTTCATTTGTATTTTCCTGATTCTTCAGAACTCCCGAGTTTGACTTACTGACTCATAATAGTTGCCAACCTGACAGTAATGTAAAACGTTTATCTTGGTGTCAGCACCGTCTATTTCGCTTTCATTAACAAACCTATTATTGAAAACAGCACACGAGTGATGGCCCAGTTCTGGGCCTTGCTTTCATCGTCTGCCTTGAAATGTAGGCAAGGATTTCAACCATGCCCCATTGCTGTCCGTGTGTTTTGGCAATCTAGGGTGATCATACACCCTACTGAACAGTCAATGCCGGGCTTATGTTCACCCCATGACTATGTCACTTTCTACTCAACCACCATAATTGAGTTTGCATCTTATTTGCATAATCAACTTCTCATTTGCTTTCTGATGAGCTTGTTTAATAAATAAACAGAATGCTTCTTTATTAAATATCCCCTCATTTTTGTCAGTGTCCGAATGCTGTGCTCAGCCTTCACTGTGACTGGCAACACTTGAGCTACCTTTGGCTCACAGTACACTGTCCACTGCCATACCGGAGCCAAAACGTGCCTAAATTGAGCCATATTTGAATCAGAACTGTCTGCTATGTGGGCTGTGACTAAATCCTGACAAGCACTTGACACAGATGTTACAAATTCCTATACCAATGGCAGAAGAAAGCTATTATTGCAGACAATTATCATTTAAAGTAGTCATTGATTTTAAATACTCTGCTCGACTTTTAGACTATTGGTCTGCATTTATAGATCCAAAGAGAAAACCTTATAAAAGCCCCATGTGTGAAACCACTGCGTTGCCTGACGTTAAAGAAATGTGATTCGGAGGCCAAACCAATGCTTTTCAATTTTGGCAGGTGAACTTCAGGTCTGGAGATGTTTGTCCTGCAGGTTTTTACTGTCCTGAAGGCACAAGACACCAGCATCAGTACCCCTGCCCTGCTGGAACCTGGAGCAACGTGATGGGAGCTCAGAACGTTTCCTCCTGCTCACCATGCCCTGCTGGGTTTTTCTGTAATAGGACTGGACTTACACAGCCCACAGGAGCCTGTACTGCAGGTATAATAAATTACCACTGATAAAGGAGGTTTTTTTTTAATACATATGCAGGGTTAAGCAGTCTACTGCTCTGCCTGAACAGGATTTTTTTGTACTGGTGGAGCCAAGACCCCCAAACCCGTAGATGGGGTAACTGGAAACAGGTGCCCAGCAGGATATTTCTGTCCACAAGGATGCAGTTCACCTCAACACTGCCCTCAGGGCACCTACTCCAACACCACAGGTACAAGAGGTTCTTTTTTCCTCAGTGCATCAGGTAAAAAAAGCAGATCAACTATTTTATCAAATCTTTTATTTAGATGTTACAACCCCAATTCCAATTAAGCTGGGACATTGTGTACAACATAAACATAAACAGTGTTTTTAGTTATGTATTGCACAACGTCCCAGCTTCATTGGAGTTGAGGTTGTGTTATTTACTTCGTTTCTGTGATTTGAACTATTATAATCTTACATTCAGCATCCGAGCCACAAAGTAAGGACGAGTCCCTTTTTGAGTCTTGGTCCTCCCAAGGATTATTCCTTACAATGTTTAGGGAGTTTTTTCTCTCCACTGTCACCCAAAGGTTTGCTCAATTTAGGATTGGCCCTACAATATAATCTAATACTGTTAAGCTGCTTTGAGACAATGCTCTATTGCAAAAAGCACTATGAAAATAAATTTGACTTAAGTACCAGAAAAATAATTACTAGATTTTATACTATGTAACCATAGGTTCTGTTAAAATATAGAAATATTGGCGTTTAACAAAAAATGTTTTTGGTTACTGATTACTGAACCAGCTGCTGCTATTATTGGCCATGTTTCATGCAAAGTAAAAACATTTGCCATGTAGATTCACCCCTGGGGCTGTATTAATAAAGATTCTAAGAATACTCTAAGAGAGCTTCTAACTTAACCTAGCTAGGAGTTTTAGTTTAAGAGTGATTCAGAAGTGACGCGACGATGCACCAAAAAAAGGCGATGCACCCAAAAAGAGAGAAAACCATTCATGCTGCCTTTCCTACTAATACAGCAGAAACAGTGTTTGTTTACTATTAACCCAAGTAAATCAGAACAGGTCAGAATAAATCATTCTGGATCCCATTTTCCCCAGATTAGCTCCCCAGAAATATTCAAATTCAACATTTTTTGATCTTTCCTGGATTGATTTTCCATCTGGAAAATCTAGAAAGCGCTGGAAAATAGCACATGTAACTATAAATTTATATACGTATAAACTTTAGCAGGAGATTTTCCCTAAACAGTTATGTCTATCAAAAATACTAAAATTAATTAGAATTATTAACCAAAATTTCATTATCTAAATATTACATATTTCCAGTCAGACAAACTGCAACCAAACACAATGCAAAACACATGTCTGAATGCACTAATAGTCATGAGACAGATGGGCTACAACAGCAGACAACCAGTTCAAGTGCCATTAATGTGGAACTGCAAGGCAAGACTGAATCATGCAGCTCAGAAAGTAAACAGAATATGTAGTTATGGGTGTTTAGAACTGCCTAGCTAAAATCATAGCTAAAACAGATTATATTTATTGTTTATGATAAAATAGAGTTAAATGATAACATTATTGGTAAATTATCAACTAAAATCATTTCTCTATCTAAAGTTTCCAACAGACTGGGTTCAGGAAAAAGCACAGTACCATTATAGCTACCAGCAAAGAAGCTAGAAAATGTTTTATCTAGACCCTACTTGGTCTCTATCTGTGCTAAGGAAAACATTGGCTGCTCATCTCTCACGTCATTATGTATTAAATCCATCCTCACTGTGAAAAAAACAGCTAAATTTGTTTAATTCATTTTATATTATTTGGTTATATTTTAACATTCTTTTAAATTGGTTAGTAAATTTTAGCTCATTCTGTTGCTTTATTTCTTAATTTATGTAATACAAAAAAAATCATGTTTTTTTTTTTTAAAACACACATATACACATGTATATATATATACATATATACACACACACACATACATACATACATACACACGTATATATATATATATATATACACACGCATACATATTAGTCTAAAGTCACTAGCTTTCAGTTGCCTGTTTGAGATCATCTTGTATAAAGAGTACAAGTGGTCTAGAGGTGCCCCCATGTTCTACTTCAGTCTACATGACATTAAACTGTCTAATAACATGCCTGACTTTTCACCACCTTAATGTTTTGCTTTCTGAAACCAAGTGTGCTTTGTTTACACAGGTGCTGCTGAGTGCAGTGACTGTCCTCCTGGATGGCTTTGTCTGGAAGGCGAGGATGTCCAGCTGTGTCCAGAGGGACATTACTGCCTGGGGGGTACAGTGGAGGATGTCCTCCCCTGCCCTCCAGGCACATACAACCCCAAAGCAGGACAAAGACAAGTAGAGCAGTGTTCACTGTGCTCAGCTGGTGAGAACAGTGCCCCTGCTATGCTTAGTTCTTTGGAAGTCTTAATTGCATTCATCGGGTATTGTATTTATTACACCCACCTATCATTTTAAGGAATGTACTGTGAGGATTGGGGATTAGTGGAACCAACTGGTCCCTGCCAGTCAGGGTATTTTTGTCTAGCAGGTACGCCACGTTAGTTTCATCTGTCTCTTTATGTAAGCCACATCATCCTATTAAGGGCTCGTTCATTGGTGTAGTCAAGGTAGTGATCGAGACTTCACGTGTGTCTTCAATCTTCCAGGCATAAACTTTAGGAACCCTGAGGGGAACTTCAGCACAGGGGTGGGGGGAGCATGTCCAGCAGGTCATTACTGTCCTGAAGGCACGAGCCATCCTCTGCCCTGCCCACCAGGGACCTTTTCAAGCAGGTAAAAGTTGTCTGATGAATGCTTGCCTATTTTTTAAATAAAACGGGCTGTAACAAACTGAGCGCTGGTTTTGTAGCTTTTATATTGCAGACAGCTCAGGTTGTAGTTCATGCCCACCAGGTCAATTCTGTGGCTCTGGTGGGCTATACAGACCTTCTGGACCATGCCTGGAGGGATTCTACTGCCCAGGCAAAGCTACCTCCTCTACAGGTATGATCCCTTATAACATATGCTGCTGCAGACTTATAGCTAAATATGAACCCTCATCCATGTTACCCGTGAAATCTGTCTTGCTTGTATTTGTCTCATTAAGATATCTTTGCAGGCATCGGTACAGAGGGTGGGCTCTGTCCCCAAGCGCACTACTGCCCAACAGGCAGTGCCATGCCTATTCCCTGCCCATCTGGTACCTACACTAACCTTACTGGCCAGACCAAGTGCAGCCTTTGCCCTGCTGGGTACTACTGCCCAGAGATGACCAATGACTACACGGAGTTCCCATGCCCTCCTGGCTTTTACTGCCCTGATGGTAAGTACAGCTGAACACAGCTGAAACAGTATGAACACAAACCTGTATTGACACCATGCATGGGAATCTTTGACAGGCACAAGGCATGCTACACAGTTTCCGTGCCCAAGAGGCTACTACAACCCTGAATCTATGACCCAGAGCCTGGACAGCTGTCTGCCCTGCCCCCCGGGCCACTACTGCGAGGAGGAGAGGCTGACAGCTGTATCTGGAAAGTGCAAAGCCGGTCAGTTTTTCCCCATCCAGAGGCCATGTGATTTGAATAAGATTTAATATACACCGAGTGGTATTATATATATTATATTATTATATATATATACACTGTATTATAGACAATTCCCTGTTTGGAATTTAGACACGATCTCTGAGTGCAGCAGAAATTCAATAGAATTCTATAGAACAAGAAATGAGAGATCATGCGATTTGTGCAACCTCGATGTTACACTAGCTGGGCCAACATTTACAAAAAAAAAACTGCCCATCTCGAGACATTTCCTTGTGCAGCAGTGCTCTGATTATAACACGAACGGTGTGATGTAGGAAAAGCATCCAGAGAAGGGGGATTCTGTGGATGTAAACGACTCGTCAACAAAAGGGCTCAGAGGAGTTCGGCAAGAATCGTTCAGATACAACAATCGTGCTAAATACAATGCCGCTGTCTGAAATAGTCATTGCTTAGGACGATGGGCAATAACAGCAGATAACCAGGTGGAGTGCCATTGCTGTGTAATAGAAAAAGCACGATTCCAGTTGGCAAAAGAGCACAGCAACCCAGAGAGAAAATAGAACATGTAGTTAGTTATGTTAAGAATATATAACCTGAGCAAATTTGTGCCAAGTGTAGCATAAAACTTAGTCAAAAGGATATTATATTTATTGCATAGTATATACAGAGTGTAATGGAGCTGTAGCTGTACTAGGGGAAACATTGGTTGCTTTTTATCTACAAGACGTTAGCTATACTGTCAAATGATTACTGTAAAATATGTTGTAATAAATCCACACTAGTGATTTTATAACACAACAGAACCCACTGAGCAGTGGAAAAACATGGCCTGGTTAGATGAAATCAGATTTCTGTTGCACCATGCTGATGTAGTGGTCGGGACCCTTCCTGTTAAGAGTCTGTGCTGTGGTTAGACACACCCTATGTCCTCTGATATCTATGGATGGATGTTTGGACAATATGGCTTACATATGCATTGTGGCCAACCGGCTTAACCAACTCATGGCAGATGTTTACCCTATGGCATAAGTAGACTTTATCGTGGATTGGTTCAAGAAAGGTCAACGCAAGTTTTCTGTGCCTCTCTGGCATTCACCATTCCCAGATCTTAATCTTATAGAGCATCTCTGGGATGTGGTAGAATGGACTATGTCACTAAGTCGTGTCACTACCATCATGTAACGCAAGTTACTTAACTCATTAAGTGTGAGACGCTGTCCCATCCTCATGGGTCACAATTCCTGCAGAACAAGTTGTCTCGTCGAATCTATGCCAAACTGCTTCTGTTCTAAATCCCAAAGGACAACGTGCTACTAGATAGATGTGACAATCCAGAGTAGCGTACCTCAGTGTTTCAGGCACTTCAAGTTATAACATGTATATTTCTTTTTAAAACTTAATTTCAGGCTGGTTTTGTGTATCTGCTGCCTGGAACCCTCAACCGTTCGACTTGGACAACTACACCAACGCCAACTGTCTGTGTCCAGCCTCATCGACTGGTGGAAAATGTCATGCAGGATACTACTGTCCATCAGGCACCTCGGAACCTTTGCCCTGCCTTCCTGGAGCCTTCTGCAATTCCAGTGGTGAATTTGATTAATTTAATTTAAACAGAAAATATGTCTTCCTTCAACATCTCAAGAACTTGACAAATTTATACCTGAAGAAAATGCGTGCCAGTTTGAGGCATTATTCTTAATGTTAGCCACATATTCACGTAACTGGGGCAACTTGGCCTGCCTCACATTCAATTCAATTCAATTTGTATAGCGCTTTTTACAACAGACGTTGTCACAAAGCAGCTATACGTTGATGCAGGAACCATTGTCACAAATTGGATTCTATTGTCTCTAATGAGCAAGCCAAACGGCGACAGTGGCAAGGAAAAACTCCCTGAGATTAAGAGGAAGAAACCTTGAGAGGAACCAGACTCACAAGGGAAACCCATCCTCATTTGGGTAATAAACATAACTAACATTATATAATAAAACATTTAGATGAAACGTGTAATAATTCTCACATGACCGCAGACCTAGCACCCGATTTCCTACAGTCTGGTTGTATTGCAATAAAGAGACATACTTAGAAATCTTCACAACTTCATAATAGCTATAAAACAACAAATCTATTGGTGGCCCAAGACTTTTGCACAGGACTGTACATCTTCACTCGCATAGCACAGAAGTGATAGAAAGCGAGGGGCTTTGAAATTATGCATGACTTAAAATAAGACAAAATAGAAACTGTTACGAGTGTAATTCATAGCAACGGTAGTAAAGCACAGATTTACACAACACTAACACCAGTAAATTGACATGCTCCATCAGGTCTGGCCTTGCCAAGTGGCCCATGTGCTCCAGGTCATTACTGCACCAGGGAAGCAATTGAATTTAAACCAACAGATGGCATCACTGGTGACATATGCCCTCCAGGCTCCTATTGTGGTGAAGTACTGTTCATATTTGGATGTCGGACTGTTTTAAATTATGAACGCACGCACTTTTGAGTATTTATTGTTCACGTGTTGAGCAGCTGAGGGATCCAGTGAGCCCGAGCCTTGCCCAGCAGGGACGTACTCACCAGATGCAGGCTTGCAGAGACTGTCCCAGTGTCGGCCGTGCACAGCTGGGCAGTACTGCAGCTCGAGAGGTCTGACAGCTCCAACTGGACCTTGCAGGCAGGGTAAATATAGAACCGCACGTACGGTGTTCAGAATTCTGGGTTTCACGGTAATTACTGTAGACTCGGGTAATTATCAGCACTGACGTTTCATGTGGAAGAGATTACAGTCTTGGGAAGATGTAATGGATTTTCCTGACTCGTAATTTAACACCCGCAAGATATGCGACTTTCAATCCAATCAAGATGGGGCATCTCGTTTGGACACTTCTGTGGAACAATGCATATAAAATGCGTCCCCCCCCCCCCCAATATGTGTTTTACATCCCTCTGTCCTTGTTCTATGTGTGACAGGTTACTGGTGTCCCCCTGGTCAGACTGATGGCCTAGCTCTACCTTGTCCGATCGGTCATCAGTGTCCCCCAGGAAGCCCTGCCCCAGTTCTCTGCCCCTTTGGGACCTACCAGAACATGCAGAAGCAGGCCAACTGCGCACTCTGTGAAGAGGGCAAGATATTCTTATAAACATCTTTTTAACAACCTATAAATCAAGCAGAGGTGCCGAGGATAAGTAGCAGTTTTGTGCCAATCAGAATTTAGGATTCCCAACTTGCCTTTATTACAATAACCTGAAAAGCTGGGATGTCATGGAAAATGTCGATACAAAATTGTACTTTTTATTCATTGCAGACAGGATGAAACCAAGATAGCATGTTTTAACTGGTCAGCTTAATTTCATTTGTTAATAAACATCGATTCTTGCATTTCAGAGTTGCAACACACCAAAAAAAATTTGGGACAGCAAAGCAATTAAAGGCTAGCAATGAGTTAGAAAACAGGTGATGTCAACAGGTGATTTGCTATTCGTGATTTGGTACACGAACAGTATTTTTGCACAGTAATGTTTTAAGTGGCAGTTGTGAATGTAACAGTATTTTGATGCAGTTCTGTCTGAGGAATCATTGATAACAGGTATTCACAGTTTAGGTTTGTGTGCTTGCCCTGTACACAAAGAAATTCCGCCAGGTTCCTTGAATCGTTTAAAGATGCACTGTAGAGGAAGAATTATGCAAACCCTTTCCAAGATTTATTTTAGCAACAGCGGTTTTCAACATTTCAAAAAGACTGCTCACACATTTGTTGACAAACTGGAGATTCTCTGAGGTTCTGATTCTGAGGTTACTACTTTTGTACCAAATCATATTGCAATTTTTTCAAATGTGTTTCAGGCCTGAAATGCAGCAATGGATGTTTATTAACACATTAAATTAATCAGATAAGAAAAAAAACATGAAATGTCTTGGTTTTATAGATAATAAAAAGTAAAACAATGGCATTTCTTTTTGCATTTTCCAACAGTTTCTAATTCATCTTTGTTTCGTCTCGTTTAGGTTTTTACTGTGATGAGAGCTATGGAGTTGTTAATGTGTCTGTCATGCAACCATGCCCTAAAGGCCATTACTGCCCCAAAGGAACCTTCTATGGCACTCAGTTCCCTTGTCCCAGTGGTACCTACAACCCAAAAAAGAGCATGGTCAGTCCTACCAGCTGTCTTGCTTGTCCATTAGGGCATTTCTGCCCATCTTTTGGCCTTTCAGAGCCAGCAGGTAAACCGATAAGCACTTTATTTTTCTGACTTAATTAAGATATGAGCAATGGAAATAAATGAAATGGTGATTTTATTGGACCCTTTATTGGTCGTTGGTGTGACTTAGGATTGTGCCTTGCTGGATACTGGTGCAAAGAGGGCTCTCGCTCAGCTACAGGATCCTCAGGTTCACCTTGCCCAGCTGGACATTATTGTCCTAAAGGTAAACCTGTATCCATAATCTCAGTGAATAGCTATTAAGTACAAAAATACAGCCCCAACACAAAAGTACTGGAAAAAAAAAGTTATTAATTAGAAGTTCTTGTTCATAATATTTGGTATAATTTGCTATAAAGTTGATACTAGTTCTATAATGGAATGCACCATTTAATGTCCATCCGATCAACGTCTGTACAATGTAATCAAATTATTCAACTTAATAATAATAAACTACAAAAGGACATAATCTGTCTTCTATCTTTGGTCATTGGGGCCACACTATGGATCCACGAGCATTGGAGTTTAAAGTAGGAGTGTGTCACTCATGTGTACGTGCAATATACCTTAACAGTCGTTTACTTAATTGCTCGTTAGCTCATGCTTGCACAAGAGACTGTTCTAACTGGGTTGATGTGTTTACACTCTTTGTGCACGTTGCTCGTGTTTTTCTGTATGACTTTCCGGTATTTGTTTGTAACAAAACGTGAATGACATTGGTTAGTGTATGTGCCTGTCCTATTGGGAGTAGCTCTCCTTTTGTTTGTCCCTCCTCCACAATGCTCACAAAAATGATGGGAGATTTCATTTTGAAATATATCAACTGGTTCACATTCACTAGTCCACAGAGACGCCGTCTTATCTGGCTGAATCTCCTCGTTTCCAATAATGTCTATCAATGCATTTTTGGCTCCCACACAAAAGAATCAGGTCCCTCATACCATCCCCAAGTGCTACTTCTTTCTGTTAGACAGGGTCGTAAAAGTACATTAGTGCATTTTTTATGATTAATGTGAATTAGATGTGAAATAGATCATAGCCTTCCACTCACATTTTCAGCGGTATCTCCGGCGTATAAAAAGAACTGCGACTGTAGTAATGTCTGATCAACGCCCCTGTTTCTATGTGCAGTCATTAAACTGTGCATACCTGTAATGTCATATGGTGAACTGTGAATTATTTAACTCATTTATGATAAGCTTTGGAGTACAGAGCACAGTTGTGATACCTTGATATGTCGGTGCACTGTGGTTCATTGTGGAGAAGAATGCGTGCCATAATGACTCAAAACTACTTAAAGACCAAAAAAGATCAAGGTGTGCTGACTGCCATGGATTTCCCCTACACAGTCACCTGACCTAAACACCATTAATCATTTATGGGGGCACTTGAAGACATCGGAAGCTTAGCATTCAAGAACATCTTATTGGAATATTAAGAAATCATGCTGGATAACATGGATCATGCACGCTGTTATAGGAGCAAAAGTGGGAATACAAAATATTATTAATATTATATTATATATTATTATACCCACCCACCCACCCACCAAAAGATTCAACTTGTCACTTAAAATTCACCTTGAAATGTTTCCCACTAGGCACTACCAGCCCCTTGCCATGTCCATTAGGCACCTGGTCTAACAGGACTATGCTTAGGAGTGAGGACGAGTGCCGCCTGTGCCCCGGAGGATCTTACTGTGCAGGAACTGCTCTCATCACGCCAACTGGACTCTGCTCTGAAGGGTTTGCGCTAAATTACGCTTCATGCACTGCTTTCTAGTAATCATTTATTTCAAACATTTTATTCATTCTCCTCAAAGGTTTTATTGCATTGAGAAAGCGACAAGTCCCGTACCCATGGATGGGACCTCAGGCAATATGTGCCCACAGGGTCATCACTGTCCTAACGGGACCGCTCAACCTGTTCCATGTCATCCAGGGACGTTCATGCCTTCCACACAGGCGTCCCAGTGCTGGCCCTGCACTGCAGGATGGTATTGTGTGAATGGGGAACGGTTTGCATGTCCAAAAGGCAAGGACTGTTTGTACATCTGTTGGACAAATATTGTGTTAGCATTTCCACTTAGGAAAAAGGGTGACAAATGCAAGGATGATAAATTGTTTAGGTAAGATTTATAGAATCTGATTTGGTATGGATTTAATCTCTGAAACAGTATGGGATATTGGAAAGACATTGAATCATCAGTCGAAAACTAATCGGCAAATCGGTGTTCTGCTACTCCAAAAATGATGGAACCAACATGTACAGATAGGGGAATGCGATATTTTTAAAAAATATATATCTCAGTCTTTTTAGGGATTTTTTTCGATAATGATCGATTTAAAATTGTTCAATTTCAATAACTAGACAGTGATACTTAGTCAGGGTATATCTTTGGTCTAAAGTATACAAAAACTGCTCGAACTCATCTCTCCCAACCATTTGAATTGGCACCGTGTTTTTTGGGATGTAATTAGTGACATTTGTTATGTCTTGCCATCTGTTGCATTTCTTGTCGCAGGTCACTAGTTGACAGAATTTGCACCCGTACCTCGGCTGGTTTAAGCCTGTCCTGGACAGGCAACTCCTGAAATGTTTTTACCCTGACAAAAGTTAAACTTATTTAAGTTTAATTTAAACTTATTAAATTTGCTTCTGTTCCAGTGGTATGCCCTTTTTTTGTCTGCATACAGCTAGTGAGATCCAAATTAATTACTGCTATAATTAACCTCACGTGACTTGGTGAACTGCACGTGGAGTTCTGTTTGTGTCTAAGAGTGTCAAGTCCCGTCAAGTCAGATTTATTTATATGGTGCTTCTTACAAAAGAGCATTGTCTCGAGAGCAGCCTTGTAAATGTAGGGCACCAGTGGAAAGGGAAAACTTCCTAAATGGGATACGGAAAAAAAGCTTTCTAAAAAAAAAAAAAAAAAAAAAAAAAAAA
>JAUZST010007366.1:0-27369 GCA_034779995.1 Parotocinclus haroldoi | reverse complement strand
CATTGGGGAGCCTAGACCCGAGGGCAGGATTACACCTGATTGGGTCCGAGAAGTGAAGAATCAGATCACGGTGGAGGTGAGTCTATTATATATATATATATATATATATATATAAATATAAAAATGTATTTATATATAAAAACCATAGTGCATACCTATAGTGTTAATATTCCATCATAGTTTGGTTGGTTAATCAGATCAGAATGTATGCTGCTCACAAAAGCAAGGAAATATCCCATCATTCTTGTGAGCAGTGTTTTTGTCTTTTAAGTTGACAGATGGAGCCAAATGATGACAGCAAATTGCCACCATCTGAGACCATTACATTTCAGCTTTATCCTTCTATTTGTCACCCCATCTGTATATATTAACGGTGCCCCAGTTTTTGGTCCATATTCTCACTGTAGAGCTCAGAAAGATGACCCGCGCACAACTATATATGTGCACTGAAACCGCATCAGGAACGTTTCATGTTTCAAATAGAATGCCTTTTGTTACCATACTCATGTACAATGGGATTAAAAGCCAGGCATTCGCAGTGTAAATATTACGTGGAAAGACAAAATACAAATGAATAAATTAAAATACATATAGCACTATAACAAGATACAAATCATAAAAGATTGTATAAAGATATTTCACAGTAATAGAATTCAGTGTTGTCAAAAATGCTTAGTGAACAAAGTGATTTCATAAAGTTACCATAAGAATGGCGTCCTGTAACACATTTCATCCTCGTTCCAAAATATGGTTCAGAATTAATGTACAAACAGCGCCCCACTGTGGACAATTCATTTAATCTACTCTCTATGGATTGCTAATTTTCTGGTAGGTTTTTATTGCCCTGTGGGTACCGGCTATGACTGGAGCGCATGCCCGTCCGGCACTTACAGCGCTGACTCTGGTTTGAGTGCGCTCTCGCAGTGTAGACAGTGCGATGGAGGACACTACTGCTCTCACCCAAGTGCCACCTCTGTCTCTGGACAGTGCCTTGCAGGGTATTACTGCTCCAGAGGAAACATCTCACCCCAACCACTCCCCCTGTCTGCAGGTATGCTCCAAGTTTCATTAATATCTAGGGAACCTGAATAATACAGCTAATTTCAGATGAATAACTCTGAAGGAAATAGTTGGACAGCTGTATGATACTCTACTCTCAGCATCACGTGCAGACAAGACTGCCTCTGTCTGAGGGAGGTGAGGCCTGTCTGGGATAATACACGCACGCACGCACACACACAGACAGACAGACACAGACACACCACCCTGGGACTGAACCCAGGACCTTCGTGCAGTGAGATGGTGGCGATACCTACTTACCCACAACAGACACAGGGCACAAGGCAAGAACATCCCAAACCATCACAGGGTTCACACACTCATACTCTCTCTCTCTCTCTCACACACACACACACACACACACACAATTCTGCCAGTGTTTAGTCCTGAAAGCATTTGTGCGTTTTTTGTCATCTTCTCACTGTATGGTGACATTCTCTGAGGAGACGGAGGACCTTGTCCTGCAGGCCACTATTGTCCAAAAGGCACAACTGTCCCCTACCTTTGTCCAGAAGGGACATTTAGCAGCAACAGCAAATTGACTTCTAAGGTACGATTTTTGTAATCATATTCCTAATCATGTTCCCAAATATAAACACTTTTGTGCACAGGTAGCAGTGCTTAAAGGCAAGAGCAACAATCTAGATAATTCTCACCTCTCTCCGGCAGGATGACTGCACTCCCTGCTCTCCTGGTCATTACTGTGACACGGCAGGTCTGACCGCTCCTAAAGGAGAGTGCTGGGATGGGTTTTATTGCAGCCAAGGAGCTTTACTTCCTAATCCTTCACTCCGAGACAGCAGAGGTGGTCCCTGTCCTGCAGGTAGCAACGCAAGCTTTTTTCTGGGGTGAACAAAACCATAACTGCCATATGTTTCAACTCACATGCAATATTCCTACAGGTTATTTTTGTCCTAGGGGATCTGCTGTTCCTCAAGTCTGTCCACCAGGTTTCATCAGCAGCATTAATGGCCAGGCCAGCTGCACCCTCTGCCCCCGCAGGTACACAGATACACATTCAACACTACAGGTATGCATTATCTAATGTTCTGTAAAGCAGGACATCAACTGAACATAGTCACTATAGTAGCTTTGTTTATTTGGTTTGCTTAACACACAACGGCATCAGTGACCATTTCAGCAACACACACACGCAATGCTATATCAGAACTAGTTATATACACACAAATCAATGCCAATTTAGAGTAATCAGTTAACCTAACACGCACGTCTTTGGACTGTGGGAAGAAAACCGGAGTACCCAGAGTAAACCCTCGCAGACACAGGCAGGACATGTAGATTCCACACAGAAAGGACCCAGGCCGCTTCACCCTGGGGACTGAACCCAAGACTTCTTGCTGTGAGGTGGCAGTGCTACCCACCCAGGCTGCCCATGTCACTATAGTTACAGTACTACAAAGTAAAGTACAGTATAGTGAACATTTTTAGGTTGCATTCAGAGATACCGCTGAAAACACTAGCATTGGAACACTAACAGTGGAACACTAGCATCTGACCTGATCCTAAACATCAATGAAACTAAATTACAACAATAATAACTGAAAAATGCAGTTATTAATAGGATGATATGATGGACCTGATACTTTCTTTTTGATGGAAGCCAAATTTGTATTGAGAGAGTAATTGTATTTTTTTCCCCCAACATGGAAGATTGGTCAGATGAGAAACAAACTAATTTTTGTGAGCAGTACAGTTTGAGGTAGTGGGGAAACAAACATGTACTACTGCTTCAAGTACTACTCACAACATGACCGGCACATACACAAACTTCATTTACAGCTTCTTACAAATAAGTAGCAAAAAGTCATCCACACAAACACAAGCAGCCTGCACAAGTTCTAAACTGTTCTAAGTTAGTACAATTCAAATGTGAGCTAACAAGCAAGCGAGCAGTAAAATAAAACAAAAAATGCACTGCTTTAAAGTGCAACAAAATGATAGTAATACGCTGCCAATACAGTAATACCCTGAAAACCTGCGGTTCTGAGTCTGCATATTTTTTCGTGGGTCCAGCATATGTAATCCATAGATTTTTTCAGTGGCTGGTAGGTTGTACATATCATTTTTAGCATTAGTTTGTTAAGAACAATAATAAATGGAGATGATGTCAAAAGAAGATGTCATATATCACCATCGTATTATGAAATACAAAGAGTTCATGCACCATCTATTGCCCTTCAATCCAAAGGTCGAACTTTGCCGGGAAAAAGATTTTCAAAATTAACAAAGCAATATGTTCTAATTAAGTAAAATATTCTAAGTAGTGTTCAGTCAGGCAGCACTGTACAATGTCCTTGCCACTTTGTCTGTAGGCTATAATGTGCAGAGTTAAAAGACAGATTTGTTTAGTTCCCATTATGTTTTATGCTCTAGATGTTGATGGGATGGATGTTAAATGGTGCATACCTGTATTTATATAGAATAAGCATAGAAGATTGGATCGTCAATGGAAGATTCCGAAAATGTCCCTCTGCTTCCATTGTAGTTTCTACTGTCCTGCCAATAGCTCTTCCACTGAAGGCCAAGAATGCCCCATGGGTCATTACTGTCCAGAAGGTACATCCCTAAAAAATCAGTATCCCTGTCCTGCAGGGACAATGAATCCACTTACACAAATGGGCAGTGTGGAAGACTGTAAACCCTGCACACCAGGTACCACGTTTAAACAAGTGTTTCTACCCAACATTTGGTATGGCCTACAGTCAAAAGTTTGTGTGCACCCAAAAATGACATCCAACGCCACGACTATTAGAATAGAGTTTGTCACCTCCTTACTGCTGCGACCACATTGACATTTCTGAAAAGCTTTCTCTCTGTCCTACCAATCTTCCTCTATTATAGATCCATATTCACGTTTCCTAATACAAACATTTTATCGGTGAGTGTGGCTGATATACCAGAGATCACTAATTAGAAAGGGTGTCCACAGATTTTTAGGCCATATAACGTATCTAAATCATTTATGAAACATGTCACAAGAAGATTTTTACCTTCATTTGTAGGCTTTTTCTGTCAGTCCCCTGGTCAGAGTGCCACATCTGGACCGTGTGCAGCAGGACACTTTTGCGTCTCCGGAGCAGTCTCCTCAGCACCTGTGGATGGAGCTACTGGTGATCAGTGTCCTCCTGGTCATTACTGTCCAGCAGGTTCTTCATCTCCGCTTCCTTGTCCACTTGGCCACTACACCAACAAAAGCAAGAACACAGAGCTGTCAGCTTGTCTGCCCTGTCCTGCTGGTGAGTGATCCAAATAGTCTGGATGAACACACCAGTAATGTAGGGTTTTTACTTTAGATTATTCGTTTACATGCACTAAAGCATTTTTGCAAAAATAAAATATTCAGGAGGCCTCAAGGTGAAATAGTCAGCAAGTCCAACAGAGCAAAATAATATTTCAATAAAGCTTTATTAGCATGACAAGTATATTAATGCCAAAGCAATTTGGCAGTAAAGAGGCCCGTGTGCCCTTCTCCGAGAATAATTGCTATATTTTAAACGTATAGTTTTATTAGATCAAGATCTTGTCACCTCCCAATTGAACTTATCCATCACACCGTTGGCGAAAGCAAGAAATTTTGTTTGCCGTTATATTTGATAACCAGCTGAGCTTCTCTGCTCGCATTTCCAAACTGACCCAGTCATGTTGCAATTCATTCAGAATGCAGCGGCTCGATTGGTTTTTAATTTACGCAAGTTTTTTCATGTCACCCCACTTCTCCGCTCACTTCACTGGCTCCATGTAGCTGCCGAACATCAGATTCAAAACCCTGATTCTTGCCTACAAAGCCAAAAATGGAACAGGACCACCCTACCTAAAGACTCTAATCGAACCATGTCCTGTTACTTTGTACCCTCAGACACACGAGGACTAAGACATGCATCAAAACTCTGGTAGAAAGAAAAGATTTTACCTGCATTAGATCCTAGCAGGTTTTGGTTGGCTTGTGATCTTAGACTACTGCTTATTTGTACTTACAGGAGGTTTGGTTTACTGGAAAGAACATTGGGAAGCATTTTTCTAAAACGCTCTGGATAAGAGTGTATAAGAAATGCTGTAATTGTGTGTATGCAAGTACGTGTGTATATATGCACACTTCAAAATGAAATATCTCCTCATTTTTGTCAGCAGTATATATATATATATATATATAGTGGCTATTGTCTCTCTTGTAGGATTTGCTTGTTCCAGCAGGGGGCTCTATACTCCTTCTCATGTCTGCCAAGCTGGTTCCTATTGCCCAGAAGGTCAGAATTCTAGTCAGCCTGCTCAGCATACATGCTCACCAGGTCACATGTGTCCACCAGGCAGTGCTGTCCCAATTCCCTGCACTCCTGGGACCTATCAGAGCCTTTATATGCAGGTCAGAATCAGGACTTACAAGTCAATGGCTAATTACTGTACTGTATAAATACAAACTGTAGAGCATTCACTTTCTTCTCCAGGCAGAGTGTTTGCTCTGTCCTCCTGGATTTTTCTGTGCAGGCGAATTCGATCCTATGATAGGCACCT
Organism: Parotocinclus haroldoi; assembly: GCA_034779995.1. Taxonomy (NCBI): domain Eukaryota; kingdom Metazoa; phylum Chordata; class Actinopteri; order Siluriformes; family Loricariidae; genus Parotocinclus; species Parotocinclus haroldoi. The sequence goes on along the minus strand of JAUZST010007366.1, from coordinate 21,780 downwards.
TGGGAGGGACCAGCACACCTGTACCATGTCCTATGGGCCATTTCTGTCCTGAAGGTATTACAAGCATTTCATTGTCATTCACATGACCATCTCAGCTCTTGCTAATACTGTTGACATACCACTTTGAAAAGGTACAAAATCTGGGAGGGAATTCCCCTGTCCAGCTGGTACTTACAGCAGTGATGCTGGTCTGGCCAGCATGGACCAATGTGTTCCATGCCCTGCTGGAAAGTATTGTGGCTCTTCTGGCCTGTCTGCACCTACTGGGGAGTGTTCTCCAGGGTGAGTGACTCCTTCCATCCCTGCCATTTAACACTTGCCATTACTTACTTTACTATTAATGACTTGCTATTATGATGACGCTTAACTAACCTCTAGCCGTCCTGTCTCTGACAGATACGTGTGTATCCAGGGGGCCTCTCAGTCACAGCCATCTGTGGACGACACAGGCAGAAAATGCCCAGCAGGCTTCTATTGCCCTGCTGGCACCAGCCATGTGCATCCCTGCCCACCTGGGACATTCGGCTCATTAGAAGGTCTCATCTCACTACATAAACAAGTGCACAGCTTCATTCACTTCGTAGCAACTGATATCATGCTCACATAATCCATAGCATTTGTATACTCAAAGCAATAACCAAAATGTGCTGAACAGAAATTTGGTGTTATTTCTATTGGGTCATAGTTTGTCAAAAATAATAACACTGGTCTATGGCCAGATTGGTTCAGACATTGAAAAAGTTGTACGCAACAAATTTTGAGTTGCTGAAAATGAAAATGATGTTTACATTATGAACTTGGCTCTAATTTTGTATGATACATGGGTGCATAAGTATTTCTAACAGCCTTTGAGACACCTCTAGACAAAGATTGCACAGTCAGTATTGCATCATCTCTGAACAGCCAATCAAAGAATGATCAGGAGAATTCGACCCTTCCTTTCCAGGGTGCTTGTCCAGTCTCTTGTTATACCAAAACTACATTACTGCCATGCTCTTCTGTCTGGTCTAACGCTCCATACAATCAGACCCCGGCAACTCATTCAGAATGCAGCGGCTCGACTGGTTTCTAATCTGCCCAAGTTTTCGCATGTCACCCCACTGCTCCGTTCACTTCACTGGCTCCCTGTGAAGTGCCTGCATCAGATTCAAAACCCTGATACTCATCTACAAAGTTAAAAATGGAACAAGACCACGCTACCTAAAGGCTCCGAAACAAACCATGTTCTGTGCTGAAAATGATGTTTACATTTTGAAATTTGCTCTAATTTTGATAATACAGGCAATTGCAATTCTATATAAATGCAATTCTATTTAAACATGCATCACACTTGCATGTGTAACAAGTCCCAGGAAGATTCTAACCTTTTATCTGTAGGTTTCTTCTGTGAGCCCATAAATAGAGTGCCATTAAGTAAGCTTGCATCACACAACTCTACACAAGTCTTACATTTTACCTCTATCAGTCACCCAGCCAGCATTTTTACCGTTCGATATTGTCATTCACCTATTCAGAGAAATGGCCAATCTTGTCTGCTTGTGACACTCGTCATGGCTAGAAGACACCTTCTGGACTCGTACTAGGGTCCTTGGAGCTGTGGGCTAACCTACAGTATTAGATTGTTGCACCAAAGAAACATTTAATTAAAAGCTACACTATGGCTAAACCGGACGTAAATGGTCTTAATCTGTTACTTTGGCTGGCATAGGCGGGCTGTCTGTAGATGTCCGTGGTTTGTTAAACATAGTAAGGTTAAGAGATATTCATTTGTAATAAATATTTTAGCGTAAGGACAGTGGTTAGCACTATCACCTCACAGCTCCAAAGGCCTGCATTTTATTCCCAGTTGGCTAGAGCCAGTGTTTGGATGTCTGTATGTTTATCTTTACGTGTCTTTCCTCTGGGTTCTCCAACATTCCAAAGGCAAGTGGTGTGTGATCTGGCAGCTCTAAGGTCTCCCACTGTGTGTGTGTGTGTGTGTGTGTGTGTGTGGCATGGTTTGTGAGGTATGGTTCCCTGGATTTCCTGGTGTATGTATAACAATTACAATGCACTTCCAACAGACGTGTGTAATGTGTCCAACAGGCACTGTATCTGTACTGGAGTGCCAGCCATGTCCACCTGGGCAGTACTGCCCAGACTATGGGTTAAGTTCTCCAGCTGGTCCCTGCAGTCCAGGATATTACTGCACTCTCAGATCAAGCTTGCCTTCACCTCATTATAACGGCAGTCATGGTAACAAATTGTGTTCATAATTAACATGGTAAGGAAATACAATATGACATGAGCTGTGTGTTTCTTTTAGTATATAAGGAGCATTGGCGAAATGCAGGCGATGAGCTTTTCACTGGTGATGTATGCCCTAGAGGTCACTACTGCCCCATCGGGACTACCCAGCCAAAATCCTGCCCACCAGGTACAGCTCAACCTCCAGCCAAGTTAACAAATGAGCGGTTGGTACTCCGGACCACAGTATTTAATCTGCGTACCTGCTGATTGGTGTCCCACTGTCCCAAGATTTGGATTACCCCAATGCATTTGGTTTATGAAACCACGTTCAGGGTAAAAATGGGCAAGGGGTGCAAGCGTGTGCTCTTTGTTTACACAGGACTTGGTGGGAAACACAATGAACACAATACAACTGCAGATGCAATAAGGTAGACAAACAGAACCAGTGGTATACGCTAAAGCTAACAACCATGCGCTACCCAAACAGAAGAGAGACTAATGATGCTAATGCTAACACAAACAAAACTAGTCAGTGCTTAATCATAAAGGTGCTAGACAAGCATACAGTGCTGAAGCTGACAGAGAACACACAGTGCTGAGTATTAACCTGTACAAGAGCCACATTACAACAGACGTATAAATAATAACAAACTAGAGTCTTGACGAACAATAGCCTACCAGAGAGCACTAACATGATCATGAACCACTTAAAAAAAAAAAAAAACAGAACCCATCACACCAGCAGAAACCCACTAAAAATTGGCATATGAATTTTAGTCACATATTAGCCATTTATTGTTAGTTTTGGTTTAGCTTTACTCGACAAACTATAATCACGTTTGTGTAGATTTAGTAAAATCAAAAAATTGTTAACCTTATTTTAGTCATGCATGGATTTACTATTTTAGAGGTATCATTTATTACTATCTTTCATTAACAAAGGGTAAGTCCAAAGTTACAGGTCGCCCACCGTTTCTCAGAATGTGACTAAAAGGGATGTAACAGTGCTGTGTGAAATTGGTGCTCTTTCTGGGTGTTGGTTGTTTAATGCTGTTGCTATGATACGGCAGATCCCCCCCCCGTGCATCAGAATCGTCAGTTCCATTTCCACTGAAAAACAACACAAGTCTTAATTTATTTTTGTGTTGATAACTTCTCAACCGCAGGATATATGGCAAATGTGATTGTAGCAGTTGAACAATTTTGGTGTTCTTTGATATCCCACAAGTCCACCTTCCCATTGGACAAACTTGTCCTTCATCCAATAAGGCCGCTTACATGTTCCGGTCATAGCCTCAAAAATAGGCCTCCCCTCACACATTAAGTATATTGCTCACAATAATTAGAGGATATTTCTAATACATTTCTGTATTCTGTAATATCCATTATACCCACATAACTTGGACAGAAAATTTTGCTGCAAGTGCATGAACAACAAGTGTCTCCAACACTGAGTGTATTCTACAGTCAGAGATTTGAGACGGGCAACCAAAAGAAGGATTATAGGAATACAGGATTAGCATGTGTCATAACGTGCTAATCAACTAAGTGTAAAAAGACTAAAACCACAAATTCTTTCCTTCACTGTGAATATTAGATTGGCTACAAATATTTTTTGGCATTGTTTGCGATAATGAAATGAACTCTGACCAACAAACAACTAACCAGAAAAAAAGAACCACAAACAAAAATTCAGAGCAGAATAAAAAAGGGCGGACACCACACGCTCAGAAAGGACAGCTTATATATTGTATAGTCTCGCCACAACTGGTCGACCTGCTGTGAAAGCCAAAAAGTGTCAGAAAGGAGCTATGCAGGATGATGCGACTCTCCAGCCCATCTCTGACCTGTACGTGTTCAAGTTTTTAAACCTGATTAAGCTTAATAAATGTACTCATGCATTCGTGTCGTTACAGCACTTTTGTGTTGTGTTGTATTATAGGCACTTTCTTGGGGCGGAGAGGTGCGGTGTCTGAGTCTGACTGTGATCCATGCCTGCCTGGATTTTACTGCCCTGACTGGGGTCTGAGTTCTGTAGAACTTCTTTGTCCTGAAGGCTGGTTCTGCCCCGCAGGCTCTGTGACAGCACGTGAGTCTGGTAGGCTGTAGTGCCGTGTGTCAACCAATTAGGTTTAATGTACTGCCCATGCTGAGTTGTGTCTGTATTCTGCTAACAAAATATCACTTAATAGATGATTAGTTCTTAGATTTGAATTGAGCTGTGTGTGTGGTCAAGGTCACCAGTGCCCCTCAGGTCATGCATGTCCATATGGTAGTGTGAAACCTGCCATCTGTTCTCCTGGTACCCATCAGGCTAACCCAGCTCAAGGTTCCTGCCAGGTTTGCCCAGAAGGTGAATTCAGTATAGTATTGTAAAAACAGAGACACATATGAAAGACCATTTTGTAACTTGTTGATCTCTGTCTTTGCCAGGTTTTTACTGCCTGGAGGGTACATCTGTGCCCATGCCCTGCCCAGCAGGCACCATGAGCCCGAATGTAGGGTTGCAGTCTAGACTGGATTGCTCTCTTTGTCCTCCAGGCTTTTATTGCAACAGGAGTGCACTCACCAGTCCATCAGGACCTTGTACTGCTGGTTAGTGTCTGTTGCTGTTTGGTTTATTGACTCATCCCCGTTTATTGAACCTGTTAATCACTGTTAATGCCATTCACTTTTGCAAAGGTCACTTCTGTTCAGCTGGAGCCACGGAGCCTGGCCCAGTCTTACAGACATATGGAGACATCTGTCCAGCAGGTCATTACTGCCCTGAACAAAGCAGCTCTCCTTTGCCCTGTCCTGTTGGGCACTACCTGTCAGATAAAGGAGCTTCTTCAGAGAGTTTCTGCTCTCTGTGCTCTCCAGGCAGGTACTGCCAAGCTTTTGGCTCCTCTCAACCTTCAGGTAAAGCAAAACACACTAAAATAACGCTAAATTCAATAACCTGTACAATATGGTACAATGGTTTATTGTTTTTTTTTATTGGTTCTAGGGTTTTGCTTTCCTGGTCACTACTGCATAGGAGGAGCAGAAACTGCAGCTCCACAGGCCAAAGGCAATCAATTCACATGCCTTTGCAACTTCATTCCCAAGTCCAGACACTCAGAGTATACTATATGTGCTCAAAGATACAACGCCACCTGCCCTGCTCATACCCCAGGTATGACATCATGCCCGAAAACAACATAAAACAAACAAATCAAGTCAACATTTTACTGCAAGCCCATTAGTATTTGTCTAACACTTATCCTGTTTAGGGTAGGATTGGCACCCTGTCTAGGGCTGTTTCTGCCCGTTTCTCCCTGTGCCGCCGGATACGCACCGGCTGTCTTGCGACCCTGACTAGTATAAGTGAAATAGACAAATAATTAATGTTTCCCTTTTTGCCACTGTATTAACAACAGGCACTCAAACAAGCATGGACATTCTTTCGTTGAGCAAAATCTGATGATCCATGTTATCCAGCATGATTTCACAGCATCCAAAGAGCATTCTATGATGTTACTGAATGTTCTGCTTTCTCTGTGCTCCAGTGCCCCCTAAATGCCGTATAGGGTTTAGTTCATGTTACTATAAAGAAAAGACCATGACAGTTCGCCCCATGTTCTTTGGTCTTCAAGGAGTTGTTAAAAGCCTTGTGGGTTTTTGCTAATGAACTTACTCCGGCATGAATTCTCCTCCCTTTATGTGTTTCAGGTGGAGTAGGAGACTGCACTGGTGCAGACCCAAGGCTTTCACAGGGTTCAGCACAGATTGAATTTATTTCTGAATGCTTCAACTTCACAGGAGACGTTTGTCCGATAGGTAAACCGGCCTTTCTTTAGCACTTTCTCTGTCCGTTATCATCATAGTGTTACTAATTCATTATGTACAGTAAATGTACTTAAACCGTGACAGTCTGTACTGTATAATCTATATACAGGTATCTGTTGCTTAACGTGCAATACTTTATGAAACTGCACGTTATGCGATCTGATTATACTGTACCAGTACTGACTAAATAGCCAAGATAAACCAGTCACATATATATATATATATACACACACACACATGCACAAGTCAATGGTAATTTAAAGTAGTCAATTAACCTAACATGAATGTTTTTGGACTGTGGGAGGGAACCGGAGTACCCGGAGTAAACCCACGCAGACACGGGGAGGACATGCAGACTCCACAAAAAGGACCCAGACCGCTCCACCCTAGAATTGAACGCAGGACCTTCTTGCTTTGAGGCAGCGGTGCTACTCCACCGAGCCCCCGTGCTGCCCGCAACATTGTGTGCAGTGTATTGATTCACTTAGCCCCTCCCTACCCGACTCTTACTCTTTCTTACACACACAAACATTATTTGAATAAGAAACTGTCTTAAGTTACAGCGCAATGTCGGCCTGTTGTATTCATGATGCGACCCAAGGGCAGGGAACTGAGGATTTTACAGAAATGGTAAAAGATGGTGCGAAACGAACACATTTAACGCGTTTCTCGCCCAGAGGTGTCTCAGCTTTCCACCACAAATGGAAACAAATTCTTAAATAAAATACGTCATTACAACTGCTGTACCACAACATCTAATGTATCTGACAAGGTAAAATAAGGGTTAAGTAGTTAATTAACTATTACAATATTAGCTTTATCAGATCACAGATGTGTATGCAAACGGATGCTGCCAGGACAGACGTTACATGCTACCAACCCCACTCTTTATACATGACTTGTCATCAACATATTACCACCAGACTCTGTATAGTCATTGCCCAGATTAAAATGCATGATGTCATTACTTTCACTGCCCTGGTGAACGGTAATTTGTGTTCTCTGCAGGTTTTTACTGCCCTCCAGGCTCCTCTTTACCTCAACCCTGTAACGCAGGCTTTTACTGTAATGAGACTGGCCTTTATGCTCCGGTGGGCCCATGTGATGCTGGATTCTCCTGCCCTAAAGGCACCTCTGATCCTTATGGCACACCTTGTCCTGCTGGACACTACTGCCCCAGAGGAACACCTCTACCTCTGCCTTGCCCACCAGGGACACTGAGGAGTAAGTGAATACATCATGAACACTGATTATGGCTTGGTGACCCGAGTAACTGTGATGCCGAAAGCGGTTCTGGAAAAAGAGCGACCACTGCACATTTTCTCACCATATCGACATGTGTGACAGCAGTTCCGTTTCACTAGCTGATGAATTCCAACACGGACTCACCTCATTCTACTTAACGAGACAATAAGTAGGTGGATCACCTGAACCAAATCTAATTTACTGAGGAAAAGCTTGATTGGAATATTGCTTTTTGAACTTTCCTAAGTTATATAATTCATATTGTCTTGTTTTCAAATGAACATAAACTTGCTGCAAATAAACAGTTTTATTTGAAATCTGGCAGTAATTTAAAGAACAGATCAAAAATGTTCCAACAGTAAAACATTTTGCAGCCGTCCCAAATTTTTCTTGTAATGGCATTTTGAGTTACGGCTTCCTATTTTGCCATATTTGATTGTATTACATTAGCGTACAACCGACGAATACGAACCTGGGTGGTTGATTTGTATACAGTATGCACATACTAAACAGGCCCCGCCTTATACAAAGTGAATACAACTTGCACTTTCTACATTTCTACCTTTTTCAATACATGTTTAAGCAGCCTAGATCAATATTGTCGTCACACTCAGCTAACCGCATGAACTCTAGTTATATTATTATTCAACCAATGTGAATATAAACGCGAGTTTTAACCTGCATGAAAATCTACACTGCTTACGGTTAGTGTTTTGCAATACAGGCATGATATTTTACTGTGATAATAACTGGAAAGGTAATAAGAAGCCTCCAAAAAACTGTTAATTCAGTAAACCATCATCAAACCCTCTGATCATCAAACCCTTATTTGTCTCGCAGAGACGAGAAAACACCATAGGAGGAATGCTGAAAAATTCATAACACACAAAGCTTTAGCTCACAACTCAATAGAAAACAACTCCTATTTTAGCTTAAATCTTATTACTCCATTGTCTTAATCATTGATGGCAGAAGCCATACACAGCTTGCTTGTTCATTTGCAATGCCCGTCCAGAGTTTTCCTACAAGTATACAGTGTGTATCATGGGGCAATCAACCTCTGATTTGTCCTAATAATACCTGTTTTACCACAATGTGATCAAAAAAAATGTGCACTTTGGGCCACTTAACTAAGCTGTGTGGGACTGTGGTTAAGGTACTGGAATACGAACGAGAAGGTCCATGGATTAAATCCTGCCTCTGCCAAGGCCCCAGTGTTGTGTGGATTGGCTTATAAACTGATTGTTAAGACATCTTTATATAGAAGTTACTTGGTGACCTGTGTTAATGTATTCACATCAAGAAGATACATTATCTTAATCAAGAAATCTAGAAATGGCAATTGTTGAAGTCTTTTTTTGTCTTATGGGGATTGGGGGGGGGGGGTTGAAACAAGGCACGGGTGGCACAGTGATCAAACTGGAACTGATGAGTGGCAAGTCACAACTTCACCCTGAGATCAGGTGGGGCGTTTAAGCTACCCTGCCATGGACTAGTGCCTTGTTTACAGTGTATGTAAATTAAACTTTGGATACCTACCTGTGCCTAGTGAACCTAGGTTAGACCTCCCCTTAGACCCCGACTTGGATACGCAAGGGTAAAACAGGATGCATGGCTTGACTTTGACAGGATAAACTGGGTGTAGGCAGGGTTAAAACAATAACTGCAGACGTCCAGCAGAGGGAGTAAGAGATACTATAAAGTCTCCCCCACACCGTCTCTAAGTCTGATTGCAGTCATGAATTTGTTGTTAGACTACTGACTAATAATGTAGAATAGACATAGACATTATTCTACATTATTTTTATAGCTTGTCATTACCGCATTTGCTAAATACATAATGTACCATTTGATCTCTCTCACCTCATCGAACAGACAAAATCTAAAATAGGACAAATGTTTGTACATGCTCTCCTTCATAAATTCTTACATCTTATGTTTTAGGCACTGCTGGGGCGTTTGCTATAAATGACTGCCTAAAATGCCCAGCTGGATTTTTTTGCAACCAGAGGGTCCCAACGGAGCCTAGTGGTCTGTGTTCTGAGGGTTATTACTGTCCTGGAGGACAGAACTCATCTCAAACAGCCAAGTATATATGTAGAGCAGGACACTATTGTGAACAGGTAAGAATACTGCTCTGTGATTCTGGATATTTTTTATAAAGAAAAAGGGGATATGTAATTATGGTACATTTCACTTTGAAGTATCCCCCTAATTTTTGTGAGCAGCATACGTGTAGGTGCTGTTTAAAGTCCTTGTGAGGCTCGGTGAAACAGCTCGTTGTCCACAATGGACGTTGACCGAACATTTGTTTTCATATATCACTTGCTTATAAATGCAGCAACACTGTCATTGTTTGGTTACTGATGGATTTATTCTTATTTTGCACTTTACAATAATCAAACCCACTGACAAATTGTTCAAAAGCAGTAAACGACAATGTGCAGCACACACTCCCTGTAGAATGCGCACAATGGGATACCTACATGCCTGGCTGGCTGCACACAATCAAGAGGGAAACAACTAATTTCCAGCAGACTACAAATTTTAGGCAGAGAAAACTGCAACACTTGAGTGTCTGTGCACAATATAGCCACTAATGTAGTAACGTACTTGCACAAGTCATAAATCCTAAGAAAATGAATAAGTAAACAAAGTATGACTATTTATGGCAATTAAAACACACATGCTAAACCTTTTTTATTTGAACAGCTGTTTACAGTCACAAACGTCTGAAGTTAAGAGAGATGATTGTTTCGTATTATCATTTGTATATATGTGTCATTAAAGAGAATGGATGTTGCTCAGAGGGTAGTTAAAGGTGCATAACTGCAGTACATTGATTACCAACTTTATAGGGGAGCATCAGCGAAAGTGCATGCCCTAAGGGTAGCTACCAGCCCAAAGTGGGGCAGCATAAATGTGAGTTATGTCCTGCTGGATTCTCCTGTCCGGATGAAGGTAAGATTGCTTTACCAGATCAAGATTCTTTGATATTTCAGTCATAGTCGTCATGCTTATGTTTTTTTTTCCAATCTCAGGTATGACACGCCCAGTCTTGTGTAAGCCTGGATTCTATTGTCCCACACAGACAGCCATTGAGAAGCCCTGTCCTGCAGGAACATATGGAACCCAATCAGGCTTGCCTGATTCTTCTGCATGCACTCCATGTGACCCAGGCACATACTGTGCAGGAGCAGGTAGAAAAAGTCTTTCTACTCAGTCTAGTCTTGTAATGCCTTAACCCCTTTGTCTGATTTGTACTTTTTTAGGCAACACCGCACCCTCTGGTCCATGCATAGCTGGGTTCTTGTGCTTTGGTGGTGCCTCTGTGCCATCACCAAGGGACAGCGTGACGGGAACACAATGCCCACCTGGCTTCTACTGTGTCACTGGGAGCTTTACTGCAACAGCCTGCCCCAAAGGCACATTCAGGTATTATATAAGTTTGGGAAAAATGGCTGAACGTTGGATGCACATGCTGTTAGGTGAAGCAAAACTCTACAAGCTACACAAAACAGGAGACTATCAGTACCTGTGCATTCTCTCCTGTGCTACCACTTCTGCCATTAAAGCAACAAACTTTACAAATGCTGGGTGGTACGGTGACTCATGCCTTTATAACAAGGTTTAAAGAGGTATATTCTCTTTTTTTTAAACAACTAATTGGCAATTCACGGATTTACTCTAGACCACATATTTGATAAGCATAATGCCCAGTTTGGTGTGTTGTAATGCCAGATGAGACACTCATATATTGGTAACCAGTAAGAAGGCAAGACACTTACAGCAAGAAGGTCCTGGGTTCCATCACAGTGGGAGCAGCCTGGGTCCTTTCTGTGTGGGGTCTGCATGTCCTCCTCGTGTTTGCCTGGGTTTACTCCAGGTACTCCAAAGACAGGTGTGTTAAGTCAATTGGTTACTCTAAATTTGTAGATTTGTGTGTGTGTATGTATGTGACTAGTCTTGAGCTCACCTTGTTTTTAGCACTGTTATATAAACCAGTTAATCATTCATGACACCAAGTGGGCCTCACATAGTAAACTATATGAATTGTTTGCAAAAATCATACACATGACCATCACATCACAGCAAAAACGGAATAAAAGCCTTTTCATACACAAAGTTTTAATAAAAGCTGCTAAATCGCTTAGAACCGGGCGTGGCAGTGATACAGTACATCATGAAATTTAACCCAAAGGATAGTTAACCCTTTGCAACACTTTCACTATGTTAAACTACAGCTTTCCCAATTTACAGAGCATTTCTTCTATTAAAGACTCCACTCCACTAGCTAATCAAATACCTTTTTAGTAGGTTGGTATAGTATTTAGTATTTATTAATATAGCTTTCAGTGTGTAACGCACGGCATGTGAAAATGTGCGAAGGCTTGGGCATACGTGCCGTTTCAATTTCCAAAGTCATCCGAGTAGCTCTATACTCTCTCACTGATGTATCATATAAATGACTGGATAAGCGTATATGCTTTTCAAAAGCAAACACAAACACCACCCAGTTTTCTCGTAAAGTACAACACTTAAAGTACAAGTACAACAATTGCAATGGGCCAAGTATACACCTACAACACCAACTGGCTCTTTCCTGAATAGCAATAACAAAGAAAATTAGATTGATATAGTAGATAAATAAATAGAACCATGAAAGCTAAATTAGCAAGCTTACTTTGTAGAAAAACACATTAAATAAACGTATGAACTTGCAGAATTAATAAAGTAAAACAAATATCTTAAAACTACTTATTTACAATAAGGAAGTGCTTGCAAAGTTTGTTTATTTTAACGTCATTATCAAGATTAGTGGATATTTTAGTGACACACACAAGGTTATATAAAAAACCAGTCATATATACACAAGTCAATGCAAATTTACAGTAATCAATTAATCTAACGTCTTTGGACTGTGGGAGGAAACTGGAGTACCCAGAGTAAATCCTCGCAGACACGAGGACATGTGGACGCCACATAGAAATGTGGACCCAGGTCACTCCACCCTGGGATTAAATCCAGGATTTTCCTGCTGAGAGGCAGCGGTGCCGCCCGATAACTTGCATAGACTTATCTGGTTACCAATAAACGGGAGTCCGATCTTGCATTACAAGGCACCAAACGGGGTATTACGCTTGTCATATGTGGTTTAGAGTCATTAGCTTCCCTGAGAGACCAATCAGTTGTTCAAAGACACAATATAAATCTTTAAACAACAAACAAAATGCTGAACAGGCCCAACTTAAAGGGGTAGCAGCCCTGCCAGCACCCCTCATCCTGTGCCAAAAAAAGTACAGTCGAATCCGGTTAATTGGACCACTGGTTAATGGGACCAGCCGTTTATTCGGACCGAATCCTAAAGTACCGAAACAAATCCTATTATATACATGTAATGTTATTCTCTTATTTGGACCAAAGTTCTGTTTAATCGGACCAAAGAACGTGAGAGCGAATAAGAAAAAGAAGCCACAAGTCGCCACTTAGAGCGAATGCAAATCGGGTCAGCGAGATATAGGAGGATTTTTTGGGATCTCCGGTAGAATTTATGCTTTTATCAAAGGTCAGGAAATCCAAAAATTTGTGTTGACAAGAGCAAAACCAGCAGGAGGTGACCACGCCCACCACTTTCTTGTTCAAGTGCAGTCCGTCAAGAGAAGGCGTCAGATCCCACTGGATAAATTCTTCAAACGTTGACTGGAATTGAGTAAGAACTCAATTCTTTTACAGTATTATGCTTTGCATGCTGAGTATCTATACATTGTGTTGTAGATCGCTTTTAAAAACTTGTTTGCAAATTTATTTTTCAAGTTGGTAAGCAACAGTAGTTCTTGTTTGTACGTTCGCTCTACGTGTATATCGTACAATAAAGATTTAATAAACGTTTAATATGTTATATAAATTATAGCTTGTAACACAGGGCATGTTCGATTAATCAGACCAGCCGGTTATTAGGACCAAAACGATCACGTCCCGATGTGGTCCCATTATCTGGATTCGACTGTATATGGAAGTAAAGTTAAACAACAGCATTTAAGTTGCGATAAATATCTAATCTTTCTCCCAGTGCACAGCATGGACTTACAGAATTAGGACAGTGCCAGAAATGCCCCGCTGGGTTCTACTGCTCAGAAGCGGGTCTGACTGCAGTTAGTGGCCCCTGCTTGCCAGGTTAGATTTGTGGAGAATTTGTGCCAGTCCTGTTTTAAGCTACGGATTTAAAATTTGACTTTGCGTATTCTGAAAGGCTTTTACTGCAGTGAAGGGTCACCCAGCGCGGCCCCTTTGTCTACAACATTTGGCAGCCTATGTCCTCCTGGTCACTACTGCGATAGTGGGAGCGCGGTACCCACCCCCTGCCCAGTGGGCACCCACCGTTCTGAGAGTGGTGGAATGAATTTAGAGGACTGCATGCCTTGCTCTGCTGGTAATGCACTTTATTATAACTCTGCACGTTGTCCTGGAGACCTCACGGCTATAAAAATAATTCAGTCTGAAGTTAGTGAAGATTAAAAAGAGGTCACAGGCGCTAATTATTCCAAACTTTTGTAATCGCTCTGATGTTTCCGCAGGACTGTTCCAGGATCAGAGAGGCCAGAGGAAGTGCAAACCCTGTCCTCCTGGATTCCACTGCTCCACTTTCAACGAGCAGTCTAGTGCGGGTGCCACACCGATGGTCTGTCCAGAGGGGTATTACTGTCCTAATGAAACACAGCTGGACAGGCCTGTTCCTTGCCCCAAAGGCACATATAGTAATACCCCAGGCCTGGATTCAGCAGGTGATGCATTTGAAGTGATAGAATCTGAGTCTGATCCTTAATGGGTACTTCAGTGTGTGTGGCATAACCACGGACAATTCCTTTCTCTAAGAATAGACCACATAAACCTTCTACATAAACCTTTTAATAAGAACCAAAGAAAAAAAGATAAAAACATCACATGACTGCACTGCCAAGTTGCAAGCACTGAATATTTCCTCTAGAAGCTCCCCATTCTGAGAAGACAAACAAATGCATTTACGACATCCACACAGAGGGAGGAAGGGGTGGAGGCCAGTGAGGTTAGATAATTCGTAACCACCAGTCACTTCTGTTTACTGGAGGGCAGGTGTAGGGGGAGGGTACATGGAGGAACATGCTATTTGTCCATTGATTGGTTTAAGCTAAGGATTAATGACTATTCCCTTCTGTCCTGCAGACATGGTAAACTGTGTCTGTGGCGCACCAGGCAGGAAACAAGATTAAAGCTGACCAAAGCGCCCATTTTAAAAATATACTTATTGACAAAAAATAAAGCACGGAAATTAAAATGTTAGACTGCATGTAGGTATGTCTCAGATGATGTGTTAATGATTACAGCGGAGGTCTGATTAGATACTGGGTCTTGCCACAAGGGGGCGCAAGTGCTTCCCCTGCTGCCCTATAAAAAAAGGCTCTCAGAGGCTAGTTTTGGGCAGTATTTCCTGGTGAAAGATGCCTCTATAAACACACAGACATTTTAGCCAGTTGACAGGCTTAGAGAGGGAATGCACAATTGGGCAAGAGAAGGAGGATGGTTGTTCTGGCATACTGCCCACCACCTAGGCTGTTCGGACCTAGCTATTAAAATGTGTTGAGAGCAGTGGTTCCATGCGTGCATGCGCACATGGTGACCAGGCTCCGGATGTCCCAGACGGACCACCAGTAAAAAAAGATCATTTGATCCACCAACAAGCATGAGTACATCCCACGGGTTCGTTATCCACCATCCAGACACGGGTGGTACCTTCATTACACGACCCTGTCTCTGCTCTTACCATTTACAAGCACTTGATAAAAGGAAATTTGTTGTCATGGCAAACTTTAGGTGGCCTGCCGTTGACAACCAGCCACCACCACCACCTTCAGGTGTCATGACGAGAAGCCAGCACTCCTAGTGACTGGAACCATATTGTCTTTAATGACAAATCCAGGTTCTGCACACTTCCCTAACTGCTAATATGATCAATGAGAGTCTACAGGCTCAGCTGCAACATCTGTGGGCAGAATAGCATCTGCCAATACCATATGGAACCTGTTTGCTTCCAATTCCCAATCGTATCATCTTTGGGCCGCCTAACCAGAGTCTTCTTGCAATTTTTAAACGGATCCTCTTGCACTAATATTGTAATCGCTTGCATACATCATTACATTGATACATAAAGTTTCATTCAATTTCATTGTTCTTGGCAAGCGCTTTTTGTCAGTGCTTGTACTACAAAGAACACTTTCCACATTAACATCTCCTGACTGCCCAAGCAGATGCCTTTAATCCATTCTAAGTTCTATTTGAGTAATCAGGCTTTTTTAGCAAAAGGAAATGTCTTGACTTGATTGTCTTATGCGATCTGTTCAAGTCGGGGCCACCAATCTGACAACACTAAGTGAAAATGTGCCTGTTGTGCATTTGCAATCTAATACATCTCAGCTTCGGCATAATTTGAGTGAAAGACATGCAGCGGTTTAACAGGACATTTTCCACAGAACTGGCCTTGCCATGGTCGACCAAAGAGTGCACATGCTCAGTGTTATATCCAGAGATTGGCCAACATGTACTGTGACATAATGAAGCAGACAATGATCTGCTCCCCTCAGAAACTGGGCCACAGTGGAGTATTCCAATATGATAACGACCCCAAACACACCTCTCAGATGACCACTGGTAAATGTCAAATATGTACCCAGACCTAAACCTTATTAAGCATCTATAAGGCATTCTCAAATGTTAGGTCGAGCATGGCAAGGTTTTATCCACCATCTCTGTAATATCATCATGGAAGAGAATTCCAGTGGCAACCTGTGAAGCTCTAGTGAACCAAGAGAATGAGCGCAGTGCTCAAAAATAACGGTGGCCACACAAAATATTGACACTTACATTTTCACTTAAAGGTGTACTCAGTTGTGTTGTTTAGACATTAACGTCTGTGCGTTATGCAGAGGGCGTAGCAAATGTACACTGTTATACAAGCTGTAGACTGACTACATTATATTGTGTCAAAGTGTCATATCTGCATTGTTGTCCCATGAAAAGACATAATAAAATGGTTAAAAAAATGTGAGCGGTGTACCCACTTTGAGATACTGTATACGTTTTGTAATGAAAAATATTTTTTTAATGCAGGCAAATATAAAATAGAAGCATTTTCTCAAGTAGTGCTGGCCCTCACCGCACATGGAACAGCTGTAAAGATATTAACAACTACATTTTATATGATGAATAACACACAATATTAAATATGTCTTTTTCTTTGGGCTAGATCAATGTCTGTCCTGTCCGCTGGGCTATTTCTGTGGTGCATATGCACTCGTCCAACCCTCCGGGCCCTGTGCACCAGGATTCCTCTGTTTTGCGCAGGCCACAGTTCCCAACCCCACTGACAACAGCACTGGAAGTCTTTGTCCACCAGGGTTGTACTGCCAGTTGGGAGTCAGAACTGGTACAGTGGCATTTTTTTCAAAGCACTAAATGAAAAATACTTTAAATTTTAGCCATAACGAATTAATTTACTTTCCAGGCAACTGCTCTCCAGGCTACTATTGTGACTGGGGATCAAGCAGTCCAGAACAGAGTCTATGCCCAGCTGGTTTCTTTTGCCCAGCAGGCACAGACAAGCCCATTGGTTGCAGGCCAGGGACATTCAGCTTTGTGATGGGAAACATTGAGAAAGAGAACTGTGAGCCATGCCCTGCAGGCTACTACTGCCAAGGTTGGTTTCTAATCCCCTGTGTATCACATCCCTGTTACAACCTTGTTTGGATGGAATCACTAAATGTGTGTCTTTTCATTTAGGATATGGAGTGGTTGAACCTGCTACATGCCCTAAGGGGTTTTACTGCCCCACTGGCACAGTGTCAGGCACAGAGTACCCCTGTCGTCAAGGGACACTGCGATCTCTGCCTGGAGCCACAAGTGAAGAGGACTGCGTACCGTGCCCTCCAGGTTACACTGTTACCACTGCTGTCATGTCACTCATGGCAAATGGAAATGCAACTGATTTGCTCTGTTTATGCAGGTATGTACTGTGTGATGGCTGGACTTTCTGAGCCTACAGGGCTCTGCCAAGCTGGGTATTACTGTCCTTTAGGAGCAACCCGGCCTAATGCCACTGGATACACGGTATGTCAGTCTCAGTTTTCTTTTTCGTAGCAATATGACATGGGCCGTCCTGCTTTACAAATCTTGGTGAAATGTTTAAAAATGGGCAAATTCTCGATGGGTTCAGCATCTGAAAAACTCATGCTTTGCTCCTGAAACCTCACGGTTCTCAATAGAAAGCCGTCTAAAGCTCGTCTCTCTTTGCCCCCCCCCAGACCTCGATGTTATTTATCTGTGAATTCGTCACTCATCTCACACAAACATGAACTTAAGTTTAGCGATTGTGACTGCACGCTCCATTTTGTTTGTTTCGAAAAGGGAGTGTCAGGTGAACTGATTTTCTTCAACACAAGGGCAACACTAAGCCACATTAGGAAGCAAATATGAACGCTCTAATAAAGCAAACCAACAAATCTGATTTGAGCATTAAATTAAATATTAAAAGAGCCACTTTTTCCCCTCAAGTGTGAACGTAGCTTGTGTGTGTGTACACCATAAAACAATAAGCCAGTTGATGTTTAGAGCCAGGGCTATTAATGACTGTAATTACTCAAATCCCTGGGATTCTTTCTGGTTAATCACAAATCTTCTAACACTGCTGGACAAAAACTGAGCTTAATTCATTCTCCCTATGTAATTTTGGTTTAAAGATGGACTCCGCTGGTAACAACATGTGCCCTTCTGGTCACTACTGCCCAGCTGGCACAGGTTACCCTATCTCGTGCCCTCCTGGCACATTTTCCAACTCGTCAGGGTTACGGGAGGTGGGACAGTGCCAAGCCTGCCCACCAGGCTACTTCTGTGAGCAGTCTGCAATGACTGACCTCTCTGCAGCGTTGCTCTGTGATGCTGGGTAATTACATCCATACCTACACTCCCACATCCATTTGAGTTTGCCATTCTCTCTGCACACGCCTGCTACTAATGGATTTCAAGGTTATATTCGATTTGTTTTATGCCATTGCAGTCAGCTGAGCACTTCAAAAGAGTTTGCACTTAGAAAAACTGTGGAAAAATCTCTTCACGCTTAGGTACGTTTGTCTTGGAGGCAGTCGGACTGCTCGTCCTACAGACGGACTGGAGGGCTATCTTTGTCCCAGTGGTTATAGCTGCTCCATTGGTACCTCACTGGAAGTGCCATGTGAGCCAGGGAGATTTAGCAGTGCCCCTGGAGCTGCTCACTGTCTCCCCTGTCCAGCTGGTACAATGTGCCCTTCCCCAGGGACTCAGGAGCCGCTTCCATGTCCTATAGGTTTGTTTATTTAGCTTTCGTCTTGTGATGCGCTGAATACGCATTATAACAACATGGCGCCATTGTGTGTTCCTTAGGTCATTTCTGTCCTGCTGGTTCTGCTATGGCCTTCCCATGCCCCGCAGGTACTCTGAACCAGGTTGACAGGGCCCAGTCTGAGTCTGCTTGTGTGCCATGTCCAGCTGGCTTCTTCTGCAACATCCCTGGAACCTCAGAGCCACAAGGTCTATTTGTATTTTGTAGGTGTGTGGTTATTTTTTAATTCCACGTTTTACATTTTAGCTACATGCTTTACTATTTTGTAGGTGTCTGCCAAGCGGGATATTTTTGCCAGAGTGGTTCTACATATGCCGCCCCCTTAAACTCCACCGGATTCTTGAGAAATGGTCCTTGTCCACCGGGCCACTTCTGTCCTTCGGGCACCATCAAACCTATGCCCTGCCCTGCCGGCACCATTCGTAAACTCAGCGGTGTGTAAGCAATCAGCAAGATAATAAAGCAAATGCTCCTTGTCTCAATGGACAGAGAATTTTTACACTTAATACAACACACACATATCTTACTAAACTGAACCTGCACTGAAATTCCACAGGTGGTTTATCCATAGACAGCTGCCTATCCTGTCCTGCAGGCTATTACTGTGCCAGTGAGGGTCTAGATTCTCCCAGTGGTCGTTGTGCTGCTGGCTTTTATTGCCCGGCTGATTTCTCCCTTACTTCTCCCCACGCAATCCTGTGCCCCAAGGTTAGGTCTCATCTTTGTCTCCCCCGTCACATAAATCAGGATCTTGTACAAACATTGACAGGTTGTTTGCTTTCAGGGCCATTACTGTCCCCTGGGCTCTCCTATGGCCTTGCCATGTCCTACAGGTCAATATCAACCCAGCCCAGGCTCTGACAGCTGTATTCCATGTCGCCCAGGCTTTTTTTGTGAGGAGGCTATAGTAGGAGATCCCTTACCATGCCCCTCTCACTCCTACTGCCCAGGAGGTAATCCAAAAAGATTTTTTTTTAAATATGAAGAATAGTTTAATGTCAGGAATTAAACCTTTCCTTATATGCAGCCACAATGGTTCCTCAGTCTTGCCCCAATGGCACATACACCCCTCATGATGTGGAAGGGCTGCAGGACAAGATGGAGTGCCTGCCCTGCCCTCCAGGACGATTCTGCAGGTAATCACAACCACAATCATAATATGTCATCTTATTTTGCATTTCTGTGATTAACCTGACATAAAACATAAATACGCCTTTATGTTTACAGAGGTGGGCGAATCACAGGCCTGTGTGCCTCCGGGTTCGTATGTATTTCTGGTAGCTCAGAGTTCACCCCACAAAACCCGGTCATACAGGGTCAATGTAAGTGGGGTGTGCAGTGTGCAGGACCCTGTCCTGCTGGTGAGTTCCACATGATGAACTGTAAATGCTTGTCATTGCGTTTTGGCACAGAAAGAATTGGTACGTTTAATTGGTAATATTCATATCGACAGGCTTTTACTGCCCAGAAGGTACAGAGCAACCTCAAGCCTGTCCTGCTAATACTTTAAGGAAAACCACAGGAGGGAGAAGCATACATGACTGCCTCCTCTGCCCATCCAGACACTGGTGCAAAGAGGGTAAGGCGGCGTGAATCCAAGATATTTCCCGTTGGTCTGGTTAGCTTCATTTCATTTCTTAAAATATCCATTCCTGCATTTCAAGCCTGCAGCACATTACAAAATGTGTAATGAGTAAAAATGCGTAAGAAATAATCATGATTTGGTACCACAAATGCATTATAAAATTACTGAAATGTTTAAAAACAGTATAAAACAGTATTCCTCCAAAAAGACTGGAAGGGATTAGCATATTTCTTCGTCTACAGTCTATAATATAATATAATAAAAGAGGAATTTCAGAGCATAAAAGGGAGTCCGAAGGATCACTAAGCACAACAAAACAGAGAAACATTAACAAATGGCACTTAAAACAATACTGCAAAAAGATGTCTCATATTAACCATAAGGATTAAAAGCCTTTATGATGGCATCTTTTTTAGAGATGTTTATGACTTTTTCAACAGGATAATACAAGACAGCCAAATTAAAAAAAAAAAGCTAGGACTGGAATATGCAATTCCCTCCCAATCTGTCTTTGATTTTTAAACATTTTAATAATTTTCTTACACATTTCTTGACAAACTGCAGATCCTCTGCCCACTTTTGCGCCACAACAACTCAAGCCTTTCAAGCCTCCTGTATTTGTACCAAATCATAATAATAACCAGCTATTGAAATCGTAATTATTTAGTTTTTTACCTCATTATTAGGCATACAATGCCCCCGTTCCAAAAGTTTTACAGGTCTGACATGCAAGAATTGATGTTTATTAACAGATGAAATGAAGCTGACCAAACGTAACATGAAATATCTTGGATTCATACTACTTGCAATGAAACAAGCATGTAAAGTAGATGAAGGCAACACCATATTGTTTATTCACATTTTGGACTACTGTCCAAACATTTTCTGATTTGGGGATGTAAAACAACACTGTTAACCTCAGTCTGTATGATCAAATTCTCACCCAGGTGATCCTCAGCTGTACTCATGCCCAGAAGGTCATTACTGTGATGGCATTATTGATTATCAGTCTGAGAGTAAGCCTGGGCCAAGAGAATGCCCTCTATTCACCTACAGACCAACTCCTGGTGCCGGAAGCAAAGGAGACTGCCTTCCGTGTCCAGCAGGAACCTTTTGCAATGCTACAGGTCAGACATTCTTTACAGTCTGTGTGTGTGTGTGTGTCCTATTTGCCCTTAAATATTAGAATGTGAGTAAGTATTTATTTATAAAGCACATTTACCCCATAGTGCTGTACATACAATATAAAACAACATCTCATGTGTAAAAAAATTAAGTAAAAAATAATAATTAAATATACAACAATGATAAATTTACTAAGCCAAATGCTTGTTGATAAAAACAGGTTTTAAGCCAAGATTTTACAGACATCTACAGAAAGGACAGACTTAATGTCCAGTGCAGCGACAGCAAAGGTCCGGTCACCTTTATGTTTTAACCGAGACCATGGGACAGTGAGCAGAAGCTGATTCGATTTGGTGACCTGATTTGGTGACCTAAATTAGCT
>JAUZST010007365.1:0-14226 GCA_034779995.1 Parotocinclus haroldoi | reverse complement strand
CGTTTAAGGCCATTATACAATTGCTGAAACAATGGTATATGTAATCTAAAAACAACTGTGTCCCCAACTGTTCAAAGATGTGTTTGGTGAAAAAAATAATGCTTAAATTGTTGAAGTGTCTGTATTTTCACTGCATGTTTTAGCATTAGTTATGGCTAACTGTACATACAAATCAAGACACATTTCAAATTTTTTTCATCTCTGACTTTCAATATTCAATATTTCAATATCAATATTTTCCAATCCAGATGTACTGGATGTACGGGCATGTTAAGGATTGGCATTGTTATTGTATATAACAATAAAATATAAATGAAAATATTATTGGAACTTCACTTATTATAGTACAAGTAAGTCATGCTGTTTAATTATTAAGCTTAATGACACCTTGTCTAGGGTTGTTCCTGCCTGGTTTGTGGTTCCTTATCCATGTTACATATCCTGTTGCATTTTTTACATTTTGCGGTGTTACCTAACCTCATCTTAGCATTAAAATGTTCTGTATTATTTTATTATTGGCAGGTTCTGTATACATAGTTGGTTTGTCTTAGTAGGGTTTGTGTTAGCATTGTTTGTTATTATTAGCCCCATCAGGAGTCTGCACTCTGTCTAGTGCTAGATGTTAGTCTTTGTGGATATATGTTGGGAAGCACTGTCTTGGTGTTAACCTCTTTGTTTATAGAACTTGTGTGTGTAAACCTTCGTTGTAAGTTTCTGTGTTTTGTTGTTTGATATTTTCTGAGTTAACTATTAGTAGACGTCACACCCCGTGTCTTCACTGCTGTGCAATAAAGCATGCACACATGCAGCCATGCCTGCCTCTGTCTCCCTCCTTTCCCCTCTTGTATCTAGAACATGACACCCACGTGTTATGTAATGTGTTATTAGAAGATCCTAAAAAGTCCTTAACTTTTTTTTGCCATGAAAATTAAAACAAATTTAATCACTTTCAAACCTAAGTGAAAATTAACATTTCAAAATCAATTACAAGGTGATGAACTTTTTCAGGTACAACTAATCACCTTGTAGATCACACATCTGGCTGACTGAACCCCATCTGTTGTAGGTTTGATTATATCAGAATAAGTGAATATCCACTAGTTGTGGATATGGTAAATGAAAGTCGTTTCCCATAGTTGGATAAGTGCATTCTAAATGGCTCTGGGATGAAGGGACAGATTGGTGGAAAAAAATGTAAAAATATTTCGGACGTTTTAGCTGCCCCCAGACAATGCCATATCCTACAACTTACATAAATTGGGCCATCTTTCCAAACTGGATGACTAAGCCAGGAGGCTAAGCATAAATCCTGCAAAAGATGCCTTTATGAAATATTAAATCAGAGGCTGCTTATTTTGCCAACCTGCTATTGCAATTTAATATATATTTCTTGTTACTTACTGCTTTAAAGCAAAACATCTGAATGGGCTGAATGTCAAAGCACTGTAAAATGTCTACTAAGTCATACGTTACCTGGGTGCCACAACTGGAACATTGAAATCTTGTTTTTTATGGTTTTGAATATTCTTATCTTTTGATTTAACTGAAACTGTAATACGCCACTCTACTTTTCAGTGTACAGTGCTTTCTTTCTTAATTAATGACATACAAAAAATCATTATATAAGAGGTTGAAGCTCAGAGGTCTATTCGTTATTAAACTTGATTTGCTTTACACTGGTACAGTGATTAATGCTATCATCCCACTGCTCCAGAGATCACATGTTCAATTATGACAGGCCCTGTCTGTGATAAATTAGAATGTTCTTCACCAGGGACTACAA
Source organism: Parotocinclus haroldoi (assembly GCA_034779995.1). NCBI lineage: Eukaryota > Metazoa > Chordata > Actinopteri > Siluriformes > Loricariidae > Parotocinclus > Parotocinclus haroldoi. The sequence goes on along the minus strand of JAUZST010007365.1, from coordinate 12,443 downwards.
AATTTACAAATAATAGCTTTAAAATAAACCGGTGTCTCTAAAGTGTCCCTGTGTGTGTGCGTGCGTCTGCACATTCTCTACAATGGATTGAGACCCAGTCTGGGGTTGGTTTGACAACTGCCTTGGGCCCTGTGTTGCTGGTCAAACCCTGTCTCCCATGAACCTTGAGTTGTTATCAGTGGGTATGTAAATAAATGTAAGTTTAGTTTATAAAATAGTATAGTGTATATCTGCATTTTTTCGGTGTGTGTGTATGCCCTATGATGCCCTGTTTAGGGTTGTTCCTGCCTTGCACACTGTGTCCTTGGGTAGGAACTAGCTTTCCAGCAACCCTGACTAGGATAAGTGGATATGAAAAATAAATGGCTAAGTAAATAAAGAATTTTCCAGTTAGTAGACTAGTGTTAAACAAATCAATAACAATAATCTTGATAGAACGTGTTGAATTTGCAGTCTATCAGACTAAAGTATTGCGATAAACTTGTAAATCTATAAGATATGTTATTCATTCACCACATTTGTTATTATGATTTTGTGCTTTTATACTATTTTTTTCCCCTTGCACACTATTATTGTTCAGTGTCCTCCTCAGAGTGGACTTAAGAACATTAACATTAGCCAATGCAACAGAGACCTTTAGCAGATTAGAAGAGAAAGGGGGCTTCTTGTGACCTCCTTTGAGACTATTACGCACTTTGTTCTTGGAGTGATCCTAGATGTTTGATCAAGTATGAGCGTGGATTGGTGGGCTCTAAATGCTTAACTGTGTAACATTTTACAGCCTGGGTTCAAACTTTCAAGCGCCACTATATAGGGAAGGAAGAAGCAGTGGGCACCCAGTAAAAACCTTGGCCAACATGAGAAGAACATACCAAATTCCACAGGAGCTGACTGCAGGAGCGTCATTAATTTTTTTAGTACTGCAACCATTTAATAAATTAATAGATCTGCATCATTTTCTATGTAAAAAGTTAAAGCTGTTTCTTTAGCTCTGTAGAGGTAACTGCTCATAACCATTGAAGTGTGTAAGATACGGAAGGTGTTAAAGCAACGACATCATGCTCACTGGTGCTCTGAAGGATTTTTAAATATGCCTTGCATGTAAAAACAGGGTAATGGAGCAACCTCAGATAGACAAACAGAGAGTGTGCATTTGTTATTGCAATGTTTATCACAAGCATTATTCACCCACTGTCGTACTGTGACTCTTTTTCTGGAGGTGCTCACAATGAACTGCAGCACAGCACACTGATAAGCTGCTGGCTGTTTAGATAATGACTTGTCTGACAAGCATTGTAATTAAAGAAGCATAATGTTGGGGAAGCTCCTTTAAACTTGTAGTTATCTAGCTAAGTAAACTCAAAATAAGCCATCATGGCATTCTGTACTGTGTGCTGAAAAATATAGCCTTTATGTCTAATATAAAATTTAGAATTAGTTATTTCAGCATCAATAAAACACAGTTTCTTCATATTTGCTTCATGCCATTTTTGTTTAATACATATGGCTTTTTAAAATGGGACATATAGTTACTGCACAAGACCATGATCCTTGCCTTAGATCTAAATGTTTTCATATTGTTGTGATAGTCGCTGAAATGTTTTATCTGTTCAGTAGCAGTCAACTTCTCTGTTTAGTTCAAGTATTTGCCCAATTGCTACCTGCATGATGTTTTCCCAGTGTCTTTGTATGTTTTATACCACAATCCATAGAAGTGAGGAAGAGTGAGCGAGTCTTGCAAATGATTGGTACACTGTCTAGGGATGCTAGCCATGTACACTGTTCACAAAAATTAGAAGATATTTTGTTGTGGGGTATTTCATTTTGAAAATGAAAATATGATTTTCATTAAAAAAAAAAAAAATTGTCAAAATTTGAATTTCAAAATGATATATCCCCTCATTTTGGTGAGCAGTTTATTTTATATTGTTTTTTTTTGTTGTTGTTGTTGTTGTTGCTATGGACTAGCATGAATTAAACAGTTTGAATTATGTAATTAAATGTAGTATATAAACCACACATTTTGATTTAGCTGCTGTGTTGTTACAATGCTGCATGGTTGCAAAAGAATTTAAGTTCAGTTAAACTAACACAATGTATCTGCATCAATATGGGATAAAACATATTGTGATTTGATTTGAACAAATTCAGTACATTTGTTTGCTTATTTCTTCGGATTTGTGTGATTAAGCATTTATGCAGTTATGTTTTTTTCAACCTAAAATTTGTTTTCGACATTTTTAACAAATTTCAAGTCATGTTAAGATCTGGACTGTCTGATGTACGGCTAGTAGTTATTATGCTTCTCCTAAAGAAAAAAATCAAATCAAAACTTTTTGCTCTATAGTAAAATGAATTATCATCTTGAATATGGCAAAAATCGTCATCAACAAAACTAGTTTCTAGTAATTTTCTATTTTGATACTACCATGTTTCAGAAATGGGAAATATTTTTATGCTTTTAGGCATATCCAGACATAAAGCTTCTCGTTTAAACCAACAGTAGTATTTTGGTCTCGTCTTTTCTCAAACTGCAGACGTGCTGTAATGTTGTTTCCGAGAGGAATGGCTTTCTGCAAAGCACCTGGAATAAAAAAAATAGCAAGTAAAAATGTATTTTTTATTGATACATTTATCAGTGGGATTGGTTTAATAAATAATTAATTTGCATGTGTTTTGACATATGCAAATGTTCTGTTTATGCCTTTTAATTAGTTATGCTGTGCATCTTCTGCACAGAGTCAACAAACAACCTTTGCTCTGAGGTGCTATTCTGGGATTGCCACCACTTCCTGCCTTTTGTGGTGCTCTCAGTCAACTTTCTATAGCCTTTGTCATGGTAAATGCATGCTTACTACTTCCTCTTAAATGTCACAGTAAAACAAAGAGCAATATTAAACAGATAGCTTTTAAAGAAGGAAACCTCAAGGGAAACTGTCACAGAGGGGTTAATATGTTGCAGTCTGTATTATCTACACTGTATTTATCACAGTATTTATGTACTCTTCAGGGCGGTGATAAGGTAGTTTAAGGTAGGCTGATATGAGTACATCAGAGGGAGCTTGTGCAACCCCAAATGTAATATGTTGGTACAGTATGGAAAATGCTAATAAAGCCAAAAAGTGACTTTTACCCTGTACTGTATTGAAAACGATGTCACAATATTTGATATTTCTTTGGAAAATATATACCCATTTCACATCTGATTAATGGAGCACAAACCAAAATGTTGGGAACAGTTTATTAATATTTACAATTGTCTAACATCACCTGTTAATAACATTGCATAGTTAACTTTCTAGAAATGTGTTGCATATCTCAATTGCAGAACACATATATCTAAAGAAATAATTTTGTCTTTATATGCTTTTTATTTGAATACAATTCAATCAAATCCAAAGTATTTCATTAAATATTTAAAAATGCATTTCCCTGCATTTAATTTGAGTTTCATTGATCATACTTACCTTCTTGGAATTGGGGTTGGTAATTGTAAAAGTATAAACTGTATTTTATTCCATGAACAATTTTTATTTGTTGTCTGTGTAGACTACTTGTTGTAGTCTTTCCACTGTTTTGTACAGTATGGAACCATCAAACTGTTTTTTGATGTAAAATCTAATTGAGGGGACATTTAGCTAATGCTTAAATATTTGTATGTTGTTGGATTAAAACTAAAGTTGACAGACAATTACGTCAGACTTTTTTGTTTGTAATTATCATTTAGCTAAGTTCTGATAACACATATATTAAACCCATGGATATGAATTATGGCTAAAAAGCTAATTAGCCATACATTAAATGTTGTGGTGGCTTGACGCATTTACACCAACAGTGTTGTCATGACTGAATTGGATTAATGCAAAGTGTTACTTTATTTTCTCTTGGAAAATGACTGTTTTTGAGCGTAGTTAAAGACATTTTTATTTCAAACGGCTTTTTTTCATTAATTAGGTAATGAAGTATAATTTGAACATTAGTTTGCTTAATATTATCCTGGTATGCTTGGTTCTGTAAAAATTCTATTTTAAAATTATTTGCATCCAGCTGTTAGCTTGTCCAGTGCGACCTATTCAGCTAGTTGATGGGGTGTTACCCAAAACATTCAGTTAACATCCATCAGACTTGATGGCACAGTAATCTTGTTATCACGCTGCTTTTTACATTGGCACATTGTTCCAGTATGCATTGGTTTCCTCATACAATTTATTAATTTCAAAACAGATACTATAAACTGGCCTTAGGTATTTATAAGTACAATGCCCAGAAAAGGATAGGTGACATGTCTGAGCTATATTTCCACCTTATGCCCAGTGATGCTGTGACCCTCAAATGAATGCATAAGTATAAATGTGAAGTATATGATAAGTGAAAATCATGCATTCTAATCATGCCTAACAACACTATGAAATTTACTAAGAAATATAAACATTTATGTTCATTTCCTTCTCAAAAGCATACATTTGTTTGCAACTAGCAGATGAGACATGCAGCACATTTATGATATGAGCTTGCATTGAACTGCTGCTGCAATGCAGATGTTAAACTTTTTGGAAAACACAGATTGCACCTTTGCTAACAGATGGTAAGTTTTAAAGCTAAAAAGAGAAAATAGCTTTAAATAACTGCCATTATCATATATTATGTTAGAATTTACTTCATTGCATACTAAATTAACAACCTACCCTTGGCAACCACTTCAGCAGTGTATAACTGTGCTTCCAAAGGACTTATTAAAAACCACTCTCACAATACTCAGCATTGCTCTAACATCAGCTTTTGTACAACTGTGCCAATACATTATTGAAGTTTCAGTATTCAGACCAATATTATCGTCACAGTTTAAAGTAGCTATTTGAGTAGGCAGATGTTAATTCAATGCATGGCCAAAGCATCAGGTATTTTCAATCTCAAAGGTTGTGCAATGGCATTGGGTAACTTTTTTATGGCTTAGTTCTTTCAATGTTTCTCATTTTTTCCCATTTATGAAGTTGTTCCTTACCACCATGGCCCTAGATGTTTGAAAGGTTACAAATTCTACCCAGTGCTTAATTTGCGTTTAACTTGTATTTAAAACAGCAGAATTAAATTCATATGAGGAAGAATAATAAAATACATTTTAGAGTTTAATTAAATGTTTATAGTTTCAGTCTGTGTATAAAGTTTCATATGGCAATTGTGTTTAATTGGCATCCTGTTTGGGATATTGTATCATTTTTACGAGATGTAATGTTTTATTATTATGAGTAAGGCTCCAATATTGGTATCGTTTTCAGGCTCACTGCACTGTTAATTTGATATAGCATTAATTTCCATTTACTCATGTACATTCATTTAAATCTAATACTTCTGACAATTGACCATGCCATATATAAATGATCTAAAAAATCTTTAATACACTTTAGATTTTAAGTTATTTTATTTAAGCTTTTTTTCCACAAACAAAGTGTGGAAGGTGACATGTAACTATTCTAGATCACAATGAAATTTCTACTAATATTATACTATGAACATTTTAAGCCTCTGATCCATGTAATATTGCTGCACTTCATTATACAGTATATATTTGTGTGCATCTGTCATTTGTGTGCATCAGAAAAATCCCTAAATAAGATGCATTCAGGTCTGCGGTATTAAGAAATGTACGGAATGCTAACCCCGCCAGTTACACCACAATAAAACATGACATCATGAGTACAAGTTGCTTAGTAACGCAAGGCTCTATGTAATAAAAACTGTGTGTCTTGTAAAAACACAATCATCCGATATATACTGCATGTACCAAGCTACACAGACTACCCAGTGTTGTGTTGTTTTCCCTAATCTTTTCTTATTTAATATACTTTAATATCAATATAAATTTAATAATTTATTTCAATATCTGCAAATTCACAAGTCAGTCAAGCTTTTGAAGCTGTCCCCCTATGAGAGTCTATATATTTTTATATATAGACATTTATGATTTTCATGGTTGTGACAACAACAAGTCAGACAGTGGCACTAGATTAATATTGCTTGTTGCTAGAGAAAAACCCAAACCATGCAAACAACTGTTCAGACAGGAGTCAAAGCACTGAATAGAAACAGCAATACCTATGTGAATTAAACATTACTGGGTTTTGCATTGGTCCTAATTTTAAAATACCAGGTTGTTGCTTTTCAGACATTTCTCTTATTAAGGCAAATGTCATAAGATTAGAGGAAGGTCGGAAGTCATTTAGAGAAAATGTCAAGACACATCTTTATTTCACATTTGGCCTGCATTATGGATTCACAGTTTTAGCTGTGACAAGCTTTAAAACTAATAAAATGATCTTGTCCTGGAGGCTTCTGTTTTATCTACACTGCTCACAAAGATTAGGGGATATTTAATTTTTGTGAGCAGTGTACAATATGCATGCAGGATTATTTTGAAACGTATTATACATTTTTTCATATGAGTTATTTTGTTCTCTGTAGTCTGTTGAAATTTGTTTTTATTCGTGATTTTAGTCTAGTAGAATCTGCAAACTGCACAATGTCACAAGTAGACACACAGCTGTAACATTATGCTAAACCACACTTAAGTTCTACATCCTCCTTACTTAAATTATTTCAAACACATTTTACTTATATAATCCACTTATGAAGTAGAAATAGCAATGAGGTAAAGAAAAGGAAAAAGTAGAACAAAACTTTATTTCACATCTGATATAACTCTGCACTGTACATTTCAGATATAAAAAGAACTACATATATGAAAATAGCACAAGAAATAGACATGGGTTTTAAGAGAGGCCCAAACCTCACATACACCCTCGGTTTTTCAGTCCCAAGTCACAACCTGACAAATGGCACATTTCTGAGAGAAGCTAACTCAACACTGGAATTTACTCACAAAATGTTGAAACATGAGAAATACACATAGAATCAATATCAACACAAAGCTAAGCACAAAGAAAATTGTGTGTGAAGGTGGAGCTGTGTTTTTATGTTTATATGAAGGGTTTAGCTGGGACAATTTTTATTTTGCCAAAAATCTCCTCCTTTAACAGATACATACCTTCTCAAAATGTCAAGATGTTATCAAATTAAACAATAAGCTGTAAACCTAGTTATATTGCATTAACAATCACTGATTCCAAGATCCTCTGGCCATATCTATGATCTATGTCCCTTGTATTTAATAATTGGTAAAACAACCCTTTAATACTAACAATATGTCTGTAGCTGTTTCTGTAGTGGTGAAGAAGGGGAGTGTCATTTTTTATCTCTGTGATGTCCTTCCATTAGTACAATTTTGTCCAGCTTGTTTCCTATACTGTGAGACTTTTGTGTGTTTCCAACACAGACTTTCTAGCCAAAGCTGTTTTTGTTGTTGATGCTTTTTGTTAACTGTGTTCTCCATTTCACATTGTTGCACAAAGACATTTTTTTTTAGAAATGATAGTGACGTCACATATTTAATTAATTTCCATTTGGTGATGGGTAAAAATAAACACACCTTATTAACTGCTGAACTATGATCTTTGTGGAAATAGGCCGACTAAGAACTTGTTTACACTTTATTTTAAGCATTGTGAGAATCAGGCTTACATCCAGAAAGGGCTAAACCACTTAAAACTGCATCTGTAAATGCACCCCAAGATGCACTGATATCTGATATGAATCTGATTTAAAAGAACAATAAGTGACATATTGTAGACACAGTTTAAATAAGTTGAATAACAACTTAAATAAGTTATTAATACAGTAATTAATACTTAATACAGTTAAATAACACTGTATTAATAATGTTTAATAGCTTTCTACGTTGAAATTCTTGAAGATGGTGCCTTGAAGTAAACAAAAAGGAGGGGATGTGCTCCAGTGTTGTTGGTTTACATATTATGCGGGATACAAATATCAGATCTCAATCCGGCTGTAATGATGATATGTGCTTTTTAGTCACTTTATCCTGCATAATCTTCCTCTGGCTTAGCTAAGTGACTTAGATGAGTGACAAAATGTTTCTCCCACCAAACCTCATGTCCAGAAGAACTGATTTAGCTTGTGTTACTTATAAGTATATGGTTTCATAGGTTTTGTATTTGTTAGAGGGCTAGGATTAGTACTGCCTGTATGAACGTATGTTTTTGTTTAAATGTTTATATATATTAGTATTGTATCTGTGTCATTGTAGTGTCATTTCTGTTTTTCACTGTGTTTACACTTTTTACTGTAAATTAACTTCACAAGTCCTCAAGGTGTTCATTGCTCGATGGTGACATGATTGGATTGAATCCTTGATTGTTATGTCTTTATTCTGGTCTGCCATTCTGTAATGCTCTGGTTTCTGTAAAGATTTCTGGTTTCTGTTCTGTAAAGTCGGAAAATGGAAGGAGAATTTACAGTAAATATGTACAAACACAGTGATAAATAGAGAGGTAACGTCTTAAATAGACATTAATGTTACCCTATACAAACAACCCCAGTACAACCTAGCAAACTAGAGACTACATGCCAAGTGCTAACATGAGACACATGGATGGTGCATACCAATACAACCAATGCTAACAAACAAATGTGCTAACTAGACAGTGTGCTAGTGACTGTATTGCACAATGTGATTATATACAAACAAGCCATGGTAACAAAACTAGGACAGTGATGCTAACAACCAATAAAGAGACTAACTAAGGACACATACTAACTAAGAAACAGAACTGTGCACAAAAAAAAAAAATCATAAATATGGAACACACTAGACAGCCAGAATTCAAGAAGAACACTGAGAATAGAAGTAAGAAGTTAGTACACCAGAAAATGTATACAGCTTGGTGTGGAGTGAAACACAGCCAGACAAAAGCTCAACAGAAAGTGAGGGTAAGAATAGGTGGAGAACAGCGGGCTGTAATTGGACAGGCTGCTGTGGGATCCGAAAAGGTAAAGAGGAGGACTATGCAGGATAATGTGACTAAAAAGCTAATATCGGCATTATACTGGCTGACTGGAGCTGTACTTGACTATTAACTGTAAATGTATGTAGTTTACATCTTATCAGGAAACAGCCTTGATACGTGATGCATAAAAAAGACCACGTGTAAAGGGGATACACTGGGTCATCTTACCATAATCAAAGAAAAAGATTAATCAATGGATTCCGTGAAGTTTTGTGTGGCATTAGTTTAGGCAGTTTACACTTGTTAAATATAATTTGGATAAAGAGCAGAGCAGATTTTAATGTAGAAATCCAAGAAAATGCAGGAAGTCACAAGGTTGTGTAAAGCATTGGTTATAATTTGCTTAGAGATGCTTGATTTTTACTGCTGAACTGAGTAAAGAAACTTTATAACTTTAACAGTTATTTGTGACATTTCCTATTCCAGTAAAGAACTGGCTGCTTCAAATTGTGTACCAGAGATGTGCAGTCAGGACAGGCAGACCAGTTGGTACATCTAAACTTTATGCACGAAAAGGGCCGTCACGGGCACAGATGTGAATCAGAGCCATCGGAAATTTAACCAGGTCCCACATTGGACCATCAAACCTTTAAAAATCGTGATAATGAAAACCAGGCTTAGACCCTACATCTACACAGATCGCATCCAAAATAAGAAGAATAACAATTTATTAAATATTTAAGATCTTCTTTTAATCTCTTTGGCACTCATGGCAAATAGATTATATATATATATATATATATATATATATATATCCTAAATATTACTGTACTGTACTTTGTCCGTAGGGGGTTGATAAGATACCATTACTGTTTTCTCTTTTTTCAATTCTAAGGCCAAATTTAAAATAGCATAATGATGAAGTTTCTATCCACACTGGATATATGGCTTTAATTCATTTACCAAGCCTTCCAGCATTGTCATTCTATTACAAAATCTCAGCTAGACAGAGCAACACCATCATCCAGATAATACTGGCTCAGTCTGATGGGCTAGCACCACTATTAATAAACAATGGATAATTATAAAATGTCAAACTGCATAAACGACTGCTATAAGAACAACAGTTGAAACACTTGCAAACTGTTAGCAGAGAAATCACAAAACAGGTCAAATAATGGATCAACACCATCAAAACATCACAACAAAAGTTCACAATATCATCATGAAACTCGAAAGGACAATCAGTTTGTCAGCAATTCACCACACATTTCAGATGAATTTAATACATAAACAGAGCACAAGTCCTAGCCTCAAGTAATTATAACCTTCAGAGGACACCTGCCATGTTCTGACAAGCATCATCATGGATATGCCAGCATAAGTAAGAAATTCTTCAAAGACTTCAGGGATCATTTTATGAGGAAATCCCTATAATGGTAAGGTGAAAGGTAAAATAACTTTTGGCAATTTCCATAGCAATAGAAGAGTTTGCTGCCAACATAACAGTGAAATCCACTAAATAGGCCACAAGAGAGCTCAAAGAATATAAAACTGCTTCAGATAAATGCTACACTTTTAAAAAATAAAATAATACTATATTGCTATTAAACATTACAACAAATTATATTAGTAGTACTGTGATAATACCGTAATGATAAATGCATGGCAATGGTTTAGTCTATACTACAAAAATGTCTTTAAAAAGATTGCCTTGATATGCATTTTCTTTCATATGAATCCTTTGGTAATGACCAAAATTGAAAGTAGAAGTTATAATATTATTTCTAATACGGATCATCTTACACTAAGTCTGTGCTGGTGACCCTAAGGCAACTCAGTAGCAAGTTTTATTGTGAAAAACAGTTTGCTTATGAACACAGTGGTAATATGGTTACTGGCAAAATAATTCCAGGATGTATGTAACACAAAGTATTATTTATTTGTATTATCTATCAAATAATCATATTTGGATTTAAATGTTTTTTTTTAATAATTACTGTGGAAAGTATGAACACAACTGCTAGCTCTGACAACAGCTCAGAGATAGCAATGTTGCCAAGGGAGTATATGGTCTATTATATCATGCAATCATTATTTTAACCTTTAAATAAATCAAATCTTTTTATCCTCCTGTTTTGGAAAAACTGTATTATAATACTATAAATGTAGTCCACATCTATTAATCCATAAACAAAAATGTACTGAAGCTGCTGTGAAACTGAGCTTACTCTAATTCTACCATGCAGTGATGGTGAGTGCAATTTAGAAATGATTTATGCATTAAAATAAGCAACAGCTGAGAAAAGAAAAGCACAGCATGATTATGTCAGCGATCAATCAAAACCAGGAGTTAAACTTGTCATCGCTACAGCTCTATTTCTGGCAGATGACTACCCCTCTAGTAGAAGGCACTATGGATGGCTCTGAATGCTTCCCCCAAATCCTGGTTTTGACTGATGGCTAGTTCTCTATTTTAAGAATCACCTGCTGAGACCATCTTGATATTAGAGGTCAAGGGGTTGCATGCTGTAAAAGGCATTTCCCCATCAAACCTTTGGCCATTAGCAGCCTTGACTTTCTCATTCAAAACAAGTCAAGCATCTGTGATTAGTGATTTTTTTTCCTTGGTACCTGAAGAACAAAGGCAAATACATCTGGCAGAAAAGTTTTGCCAGACAAGCCTGTGGGCTTCCAATCATGTAGAAAGAACAGGATTCCTTAGGCTACTGGCTTCAAAGTATCTGCAACTTTGCAGTGACAAAGTCTTACTTGTTAGTGTTCTTTAACCTACTGAAGAGGTCTTTGATTGAACAATGCACTTTCACTGAGAACCAAATGTACCTTAGAAAGTGCTGTTTCAGTCTGTTCTTCATTTATGTTTGGGCCAAACTAAATGCCAAGTCCTCTGTATCTTCAAAAAGGAGGGCATTGCTAAAGATAGAGGTAGCCTACCCAGTAGACGGCATTGAACAACAAGAAAGAAGTGGGAAAGAAGACACGAGAGTAAGCATCTAGTTCTGAGATGTCTATGTGCACTCGGCCCTTTCTCCACGCCCCTCCTTTGCACTCCTCATAACAGCAGAAGAAGCTTTGACAGTCTTTTCCATCCAGGCACTCATACAGGCAGGCATCGTCAAATTCCTGCCAGTACATAGAGTTGTTGAGTGCAATGACTGTAGGAGGAGGTCCCACATCCAACACAGAATAGTTCTACAAGACAAACACAGTTGTTAGAGAAGGCATGTGTTGAGTATCACATTTCCATATAATTATTTGAAAAGGAAATGGCTTATTGTTTAATTATGTGCAAGAGTGTTATACAACTCATCAAGTTGGGTTAATAAGAGCACCTAATATAATCACTTCAAAAAATACGGCTAACACTGCTAATATGCAATGGACCCCACCCTCTGAGTTTACCTAAATGCATGAACCTTCCATGCAGAATGTAAAATGTAGTAAGTAGATCTTACTTAGACATAGTGAATGGGTGGGAGCCATTTAGATCTCAAGGGAATTATAAGAAACATGTCATTTATTTATTAAATAATAATATTAAAGGTGTGTCATATATATATA
>JAUZST010007364.1:0-14227 GCA_034779995.1 Parotocinclus haroldoi | reverse complement strand
TCAAGAAAGTGGTGGGCGTGGTCACCTCCCGCTGGTTTTGCTCTTGTCAGCACAACTTTTTGGATTTCCTGACCTTTGATAAAAGCATCAATTCTCCCGGGGATCCCAAAAATCCCGCCATATCTCACTGACCCGCTTTTTATCTGCTTTAAGTGGCGACTTGTGGGGGTGTATAGGATTTGTTTCTGTACTTTAGGATTCGACTGTACTCACTTTAAAATATGTACATTAAAAAGTATTGTATACAAGAAAATGAGTAAAAGTTTAATAATAAGTAAATTAGTTTATAGGTATTTTTGTGCTTTATTGTTAATTTGTATTTGTCAAAATGATCTTCCATTTCTATTTTATTCGTTTAACCTCTTACTATTTTAGTTTTATATTCAAAATAATATAACTACGATTTACGTTTAGCAATTGTATTTCTAGTGTTTATTAAACTGGTTTATATGTAATATTGCTATACTGCAATTTTACGTTTGCTTTTAGGTTAAAATAAAATTATCCTTACCTACAACTGTTATGCTTTTTGTTTTATATTCAAAATTGTATATTTTAGTTTTAGCTTCAGTCATTTTATTTCTAGTATCAGTAAAGTGGTTTATAGCTCTTATTTTACTATAGGTTCAGCTACAAACTGTGATACATTTTTTTGTTTAACGTAAAGCCATTTTATGTCTCTCTCTCTCTCTCTCTCTCTCTCTCTCTCTCTCTATATATATATATATATATAGTTATATATTTATATCTGTGTGTGTGTGCACGCGTTAAATCAAATAGGTAAAATCAAACAGTGAGAGCTAAACATGGCTGTGTCACAATCAGAGTACTGAGAAGTGACTGTCAGGAAACAAAAGTGTAATTAATAATATATAACACAAGTGTATGATTTAAGATGAATTGATTAGAATTGATTAAAGGTAACAAAGTCAAACCAAAGAGAGGAGGATACATTTCACACGGTGTTACTCAGTTTAATCAGGATTACATGATATTTACATTACATATCTGTACAGTTAGTGATTAGTACCAGTTCATCTATAACACCTAAAACGAAACCTCATTTAAATCAAATAAACAATCCCATTATCACCACAATGAAACAGAAACCAAAGCAAATAAAACAAAAAAAACCGAAAACGCCGGATCGTATCAAATAGTGTTCACAGGTAACGCACAGCTCCCCAAAATCCGAAATAACAAACGATTTTATGTACAATTAAAAAGAGCAGCTCTCCTGTACCGTGTGTATGGCTTTAGCATGCACCTTACAAATCCGATAGCTAGCTAGTAGTCTGGAACAATTCCCTCAGCAGTAGAAATGGGAAATGTTTGAAACCTATTTAATAAATTACAGTAATCTTTCATGTATGCTAAGCTATAAGTTGTATCTTAACGTGGTTTACTTTTTGGTTGATGGTATTAAGCATATTTTAGCATATTTTCAGACAGGTTTAGCCAACTACAGCCAACTCATCTAAACCTAAACAGGTTTGGTCATGCTAATTACAGGACCTTAGGTCATGTTCCTTTAACAAGCCTTGCTAATCTGTGAGCTAAAATGCCCTTTTTAGAGGATTATCTTACGTGTGGATAAATAAATTCCCCCGGGCTAGCTCATGTTAGCTTACTGACTAGCATTACAGGAGAAGGGGATCAGTGGGCGATCCTAAAGCAAATCAGAGTAGGAAATGCTAACAAGTTAGCTAAAACGAGTTGTTAAGCATGACTTTTGGCCCGGTAATTAACACTTGTGGTGAAAATGGTGATCTGTAAAATCCGTCACTGTAGCTAGCAGACTGGGGTTAGTGCTAACATGTTCTAATGGAACTGAAAACCCTCAGGTAAACGGACACAAGCTGGATTGCAGTAACCCCTATAGTGGCGCATCTGTTAAAGTACTCCGGTATTTAGGGGAAGGTTGCGGGTTCAAGCCCCGGCACTGATAAACGTTACATTTAGACCTGCGAGCAAGTCCTGTTACCCCCATTAGATTTTTTCTCGTAATCCAGGTTCAGTATGCCGTTCGTTTGGCCCAAGTTCTCTTTAACTAACGTTAATTCAAAATGAATTCATAACAATTAAATAAACACAGCTCAGCGGCTCACGTGTTCAAGTCCCAGTCTCAACATTTCGCGTCTCTCGGTGGCCTGTTTACTTTTGTCATTTTTTTTGCCTGTATTTAAGAGAATATAAATCATGATACAAAAACCTGTTCTTTTATGTATGGTTAGTGGCTGGATGAAGCCATTTATTATTGAACAATTGTGTTTGTCCTTTTCAAATCACAATGACAACAGAAACCCACATCACCCTGATCAAAAGTTTACATACCCTGAAAGTTGTGGCATTTAAACACACACAGGTTTAAATGGCTTCTAAAAGTAAGCGTCCTCACCTGCAATCTATTTGCTTATAATTAGTGTGTGTGTGTGTGTGTGTGTCAATCAATCAATCAAAATTTATTTATATAGCACTTTTTACAATGGAGCACTATTCCAATATTGAGCAAGCCTAGGGTCGACAGTGGAAAGGAAAAACTCCCTGAAAGTAGAAGGAAGAAACCTTGGGAGGACCAACACTGTGTGTGTGTGTGTGTGTGTGTGTATAAATAAAAAGTCAGTGAGTTTATGGGCTCCTGACAGACCCCTGCATGATTCGTCCAGTGTTGTTGGATTACGAGTCATTGGGAAAGCAAAAGAATGATCAAAGAATCTGCGTGAGAAGACAGTTGAACTTAAAGGATATACAAGGAATTAAGAATGCCAATTAGCAGTGTTCAAACTATAATTGAGAAGAGGGATTCTGTTGAAACCAAAGTAGACCAATAAAAAATGTTTGTAACAAATGCCAGGAAAATTGTTTGGGATGCAAAGAAAAACCCACAAATAACTGTCAGGTGACGTACAGGACTCTCTGAAAAGAAGTGGTGTGGCTGTTTCAAGATGCACAGTAAGGAGGCACGTGAAGAAAAATGGGTTCATGGTCGAGTCGCCAGAAGAAAGCCATTATTATGCCGATGCCACAAAGCAGCCCGCTTACAATATGCCAGCCAGCACAGAGACAAACCACATTTCTGGAAAAAAACATTTCTGGAACAAAATTATTTACTTTTATATTATTATAAAATGAACTTTTTGGCCCCAACCATAAATGCAACATTTGGAGAGGAGTCAACAAGGCCTACAATGAAAAGTACACCATCCCTACTGTGTAACACGGAGGTGGGTCGTTGATGTTTTGGGGATGTGCGAGCTACAGAAGCACAGGGAACTTGGTCAAAATTGATGCCAATAGGAATGCATCATTTTTTTTCTCGGGAAAACACTGGAGGAAAATTTGCATGACAATAATCCAAAATTCAAGGCCAAGTCGACCTGTCATTGGCTACAGCAGAACAAAGTGAAGGTTCTGGAGTGGCCATCTCAGTCTCCTCAGTCTCAATGTCATTGAGGCACTTTGGGGAGATCTCAAACGTGCAGCTCATGCGATACGGAACAATTATTTACAGGAACTGGAGGCATTTTGCCAAGAACAATGGGCAGCTTTACCATGTGAGAAAATTAAGGGTCTCATCCACAACTCCCACAAAAGACTTTAAGCTATCATTGATGTTAAAGGAGGCAAAGCACGGTATTAAGAACTAGGGTATGTAAACTTTTGATCAGGGTGATGTTTTGTCATTGTGATTTCAAAAAGGGAAACACAATTGCTCAATAATAAATGGCTTCATCCAACCACTAACCATGAATAACAGAACAGTGTTTGTATTATCCTTCATATTCCCTGAAAAACGGCCAAATTTTTTTTTACAAATTCTGCCACTTATGAGCGCAACTTTATGCGTATCTGCCATTTTGTTACTTAATAAAAGCTGACAGTGTGTGGTTTTTGTTGTGTCGGACCTTTTGTGACCGGGATTTAGCAGAAGTGTGAGTGTTTACTGCATTTCCTGACTAACAGTTGTGATGTGTAACACTGCAACCTGAGTCGGGCGAGTCGTAGTTCGCGTCTTTACCTTTGTACTAACTGGAAACTGGTTTTCAAGGCTAATAAAGTATATTAAAGAACGCTTGCTTGAGTTTGATACTGGTTTGCCCAACACCACGAAGCTAAAGCCGGTGAGAGAAGAGAGCCAGGCACAAACCCACAGCGCCATTTCTAATGTCGTTTCTAGGTCTGAGACACAAAGGAAATTGGAGTAGGGTGCATCGCCTTCCAAGTGAATCCAAATCTTCCCAGAGTTCTTGTCCCAAACTTACATGTCCTGATAGTCAAGCTATTCAATCTACAAGCTATCAAAACTCTTATTACTACAAATTGCTGCTCTAACGAGCTGCTCAAATCCCTCCCGTGCCCACTTGCTGGCCTGCGCTCACACTGTACTCAAACGTTCTGGACCTGAGCACGATGACGTCGTCATGGTCCGAGGTTTGTGCTGAGCTGCGCTTGCACAGCTTCGTGGTTGTACTTACTTATTACTGGAGTCGTGTCTTAGAGATTGATTGATTATTAATTATACAGCACGGTTAAGAAGAATTTGACGAGGCCAGCTAATGGTGTTAACACTCAAACGAACTGTGATTTGGGGACACTACAGATCACCTAAGCGCTGTTTTATTTTAAAAAATATAGTAACGTTTAATGCTAGAAGAAACATACGGTGAACACGCGATAATCACAAACCCTTTTCTTTTGAATCTCCAAAGTTTGATCTCCAAAGATCCCTGGTTCGATCCAGACCTCAGACCCGACCCTGGAGTGCACACGTCTGTCTCTTTTCCACACAGGTCAGGTAAATTGGTTGCTCTAAACTGGCCCCGTTTGGGGAAATTATTACATATTGAACAGACAGACGGTGTGCCGACTCGAGGATGACGGAAGGAATGCGGCCGGTCACCATGAGTCCATGCTGTCCCTTGCCTACTCTCAAAAGGGTCTATAATGGGCATGCAAGTGCCAGTTCCATTTTCTTTCACACGGACACATGGACGCTCGGGTACGTGGGCACCGTTTCCATGGGTAAAAAGGCCCATATGTTTTAGGTAATACTAATAGTGAATGGAATTCCTAAACCACTACGACACAGCACTCATCATGCATTTCCTTTAACCCAGACCCCAACCTCCCAATATATCTCCCATATATCTCGTTAATACTGTAACCCTTTTTACTACTCTGACAAAGATCGACAACATCCTATAACGCTATAAAATTGGCTGTAAAATAAACATTCCCGTGAAAAACTGGGCACAGTAATGATGTATCTTGATGGATTTCTGGGACGTGGCACCTTCTTCAGGCCGGGTCTTGTATCGTTCAAAGCATAAATGTCAAATACCCATTTTCGTTACGACAGCGGTGATGGAATTCAGCTCCAACCTTGAGGCAGATGGGCTACACTGGGTGTCTGATAGCCTTGGCCTGCTGACATTGATGTGGTTCCGTCAATACATGGTCACAACCAAAGAGGTCACCGAAATCTGACCTAGATGTACCTTGAGCCATGGTTAGATATGGTGGAGGATCCTTGGAAAAATAAAAATCTCCCGCCTCTGACTGTGCCATGCCGCTGAGTCCGAGTCGTGGTTGGATATTACAGTGGGACAAGAGTGCAAATGTTTCCAAAAAAAGAGTTCCATGTGCAAAAAAAAAAAAAAAAAAAAGCAACAAAGAGGAGATGCCACCAGACCATGAAACGTACCGCTCTCATGCCAGCGCCAACCCGAGAGGGCTCTCGTACCGGCTTGGTGATGTTTATAGCCAGCTTTTCTGGTGATCCTCAAAATATTATATGTTGCTGGTTGGCATGGCTTGACCTGGCAACCTGGATTCACCTTCTGAATGGATGACAAACTCCATCGTTGATGTAACTGGAAATATGAGCCTTTTGGCCATCCATAACCACTGTAGCACCATTACTATTACCGTTATAAGATGGCACAGGATTCAGGACCCTGTAGTGTTGGAAAAGTGCTTTAAGTTTTCTCTAGGGACAAGGTATGTGAAATAAATCGTTGCATCTTTGGAGCAGCAGTCCTGACTGAAGTGTGCCACAAAAATGGCAGTACATTTTGCCACTACTCCAGGATTGTTACGATGAAAGCATAAATAAAAACGAACACATTGGGAAAAATCCATGTTTTGACACCTCTTGAGTGGCAGTACTACGCTGGGGAGGAAAGCGTACGACCTTTTCATGTACCTTTCGCCATATACACACACATTTTCGAAGTGGTTCACTAGAGGTTTTCTCCCGGTTGGTACTGAGGTTCAGTGGAGGTGAAATAATCCTCCAAGAAACCCTGCAGGTACTCAAACGTCGGGCGTTCCTCCGGTTCCTTGCGCCAGCAGCTCAGCATGAGGTCGTGCAACGAGGCCGGGCACTCGGCCGGGCATGCCATCCTGTACCCACGTTCCACTTGGTCCAGCACCTCCCTGTTCACCATTCCTGTATGAAATGTGTTTTGTAGACCTTTAAAAATCACCTACACTTTTGTGCTTAGATACGCATCAAGGCGGTATGATCACTAAAACTTACCTGGATACGGAACTCGTCCCTTGGTGGCCAGCTCGGTCAGCAAAATACCGAAAGACCAGACGTCTGATTTGATGGTGAAGCGACCATACAGTGCAGCCTCAGGAGCCGTCCACTTTATGGGAAACTTGGCACCTTACAGTGAACAGAAAAAAGGAGGAAATTAATTCTAATCCGGGAATCAGCAAACACGTCAGTTTTGGTACCAGTTCCTGTCCTCACGCTAAGATGTTCCGGTACCAGTTCCTGTCCTCACGCTTAGAGTGTTCCGGTACCAGTTCCTGTCCTCACTATAAGATGTTCTGGTTTGAGTTCTCACACTAAATTGTTCTGGTACCAGTTCCTGTCCTCACACTAAGAGTGTTCCGGTACCAGTTCTCATACTAAATTGTTCTGGTACCAGTTAGTCCTCACTCAAAAATATTCTGGTACCAGTTCCAGTCCTCACTCTAAAATATTCTGGTACCAGTTCCAGTCCTCACTCTAAAATATTCTGGTACCAGTTCCAGTTCTCACACTAAGATGTTCTGGTTCAAGTTCCAGTACTCACACTAAGATGTTCTGGTAGCAGTTCCAGTCCTCAGACTAAAATATTCTGGTACCAATTCCAGTCCTCACACTGAGATGGACTGGTACCAGTTCCTGTCCTCACACTAAAATATTCTGGTACCAGTTCCTGTCCTCACAC
Source organism: Parotocinclus haroldoi (assembly GCA_034779995.1). Classification (NCBI taxonomy): domain Eukaryota; kingdom Metazoa; phylum Chordata; class Actinopteri; order Siluriformes; family Loricariidae; genus Parotocinclus; species Parotocinclus haroldoi. The sequence goes on along the minus strand of JAUZST010007364.1, from coordinate 7,001 downwards.
TAAAATATTCTGGTACCAGTTCCAGTTCTCACTATAAGTTGTTCTGGTTCGAGTTCCAGTACTCACACTAAGATGTTCTGGTACCAGTTCCAGTACTCACACTAAGTGGTTCTGGTACCAGTTCCAGTACTCTAAAATATTCCGGTACCAGTTCCAGTGCTTCATATTTAAGCATGACATGACGTTTTGGTGACGGGGAGCCTAAACATTTTCCTATGGCTCCTTGAAATAGTTTATAATAATATAAGAAGATCATCTCTGATATCTACACTGCCACTCCTCTGAATAACCACAGCAAAAAAATAAAAACGTTTTACAAAATGTCCTTCTCTCATAGGTAGGTACTTGTTTAGTCCCCGTGCCCCTCACCCTGTCTGGCCGTGTACTCGTTATCCTCAATGAGTCTCGCCAGCCCAAAATCAGCCACCTTACACACCAGACTGTCTCCGACCAAAATGTTGGCAGCTCTCAGATCTCGGTGGACGTAGTTCATCCTCTCCACGTAGGCCATACCTGCCGCTATCTAAACACCAGAAACACAAATGAAAACACTCAGCCTGAAACCATACAGAAATACAATTTAATTAAGGGTAATTAATGCGGGTACCTAATTTAGAGAGGGTGCCTGTCAGTCTCTCATTGACTTCTCCTTCTTAAGCACTTCACTTCCACCAGTTCACTGCTAAGCTACTTGGCTCATTACCTCGTTGCTCGGCGCTCCTGGTCCCCTGTGTTTTATCGCTTCCTTACCGTGTTTGACTCCGTCTTCGTCTCTGCCTCTTCCTTGCCGTCTCTGTTTGCTCCCGTATGACCCTTGGACTGTCTGACCTGTGATATTGCCTGCCGATTTTTCTAATAAAGCCTGCACGACTACAACGCTGCGTTTGGGTTCACTGTTTACTTCACTCCGCTTGACAGTGCCAACCTACTGCAGGGCACCAAACCTCTTCCTGTGTGTTTTACCAAAAGTTCTTTGATATTTAAGCCTTAAGAAATTGCCGACAAAGAGAAAAGTGCTTTAAAAATAAATATTAATTGTATTATTATTGCTAACATACTAATCATTTTATTATTATATAATTATAATAATATTTCAAACATTATTAAATATTTAATTCATTATTATTGTATTGCTATTATTATTATTAAAATTAAAACAACTATTTTTATTTTATGTTTGTTTACTTGTTATTATTATTTACCAAAATATATTTAACAAATTTTTTTCTTTATTATTTAAGGGACTTTTATTATTTATATTTATTCTATTATTTTATTATTATTTGCTATAATTATTATTGATGGCACTATTATTGTTGTTATTATATAAAATCATTTGTTTATTTGTTGTTATTATTTACAATTAATCATCATACTTTATTTACCATAGTTTTTATAATTTATTACTGTATTAATAGTATTATTATAAACAAATCAAAAATAACATATACAATAATTGTATATTGTTTTTATTTATTAATATGTATTTATTATTATTTTTAATACATTTAATGTACTTTGTAATTTCACTATTATTAATTGTATTTACTAATTTTATTTAACTTTGTTTATTATTATTATTATTTAATTTCTGTTCATTTAATTATGTATTAGTATTATTAATATAAATATCAACATAACTGTTTCAATTAATATTATTGTAATTTTTTAGAAATATTTTATAAGTATAATAATAACACAATACATTATTATAATAATTGTATAATATAATAGTAATATAATAAACACTAGTATAACTTCTTATTATTCTTATCATTATGGTCATCATCACAACTTATGTATTTATTTATTTTATTATTAGTTATTAATATTATTATATTTCTAATATTAATGATTACAACAATTATTATTATTACTACTACTACTATTATTATTATTATTACATAATTATTACTATTATTATATTATTATTATTAATAGAATCACAATTATTATTACCATCACTATTATAATTATTATTATTATTGTTATCATTATTATCACTATTATTATTATTATTATTATTATCACTATTATTATCATTACTATTATTATTATAACTATTATTATTACGATTACCATTATTATTATTATCATCATTATTATTATTACTATTATCACTATTACTATTATTATCACTATTATTATTATGATTATTATTATTATTATTATTACTACCATTATTATTATTATTATTATGATTATTATTACTATTATCACTATTATTATTATTATGATTATTATTATTATAGTGCACTTAATAACAGTAACATGACTGCAGCAATAATTCTGGAGATAAATATAAATTTGTTTAATAGGTTTTTGTTTTTCTTGTCAGCTTTTCAAATCATTTTCAGAATAATTTTGTTTTAACTGGTCAGTCAGGGTGCTAATGATCGATCGTTTCAGGGCAGTACCTGGGATGCCATGTCCACCAGCTGCGGGAGTCGTAAATATTTCCCCTTGTCACCTTTGAGGAAGTCCAGCAGGCTTCCTGTCACGAGAAAATTGAATATAGATGATTGATTAAGGTACAGTATATTGATTATAGATATTACTGTGACGTTAGTATCCTGGTTTGTGTTACGTGTCACAGATGGTGCCCATGGGAACTAGGATGGGTTCTGTGGTACGTAACTCAAACCAAGTGTGCCCCCGTGGGCTATGGACCGGACCTTGGCTCATGTACTCGGTTACGATGTAGATGGGCTCCTCTGACACGACGGCGTAAAGCTGCACCAGCTTCTCATGCCGTAGCTTCTTCATGACCTGAGCCTCCTCCAGAAACGCCTCGGGGGACATGGTGCCAGGCTTCAGGGTCTTTATGGCTACTCGCGTCGTCCCGTTCCATGTTCCTAAACCAGAAACCAAACATGTTTAAGACATCCCTGACCTCCTTGCATTCTATTTTATTCCGATTTATTGCCCCTTGTTTAACCCACCATGGTGCCACCCCCCTCACCCCACCCGTCTACTATCAGCTGCCACAGGAATGCCAACCCTCCCCCATACCACCCACCTCCTGAACCCTAAAAAAGCTATGTATGGAATGCCCTGTGTGTGTTATTTATAATAAATAAACACCAGAATACAACTCCACGTGCTCATTTTAAATTCTTTATCCGTACCCATCCAAACCTCCCCGAAGCACCCTTGACCCAGTTTGACGTCGAGTCGTAGAGACTCGCGGGGTATTTCCCAGGCGTCTCGTGCCAGTCCCTGCGTCTGGGGTTTTGGTGTGGGGCAGATGGCCGTCAGGATGTGACACAGTCCGTCTGTGTGAGCTAAAACGAGACAAGATACTAGATATTAATAACAGCATCAGTTACAGCATCTGCTTATTTCAAATCATCCTAACAGAGGCAAGGAATTGAATAGAACATGAACACCCAGACCTTGGTCCCTTAAACACTGGCCCCTTAAACACTGATCCCTTAAACACTGATCCCTTAAACACTGGCCTCTTAAACACTGGGCCCTTCAACATTTGGCCCTTAAACGCTTATCCCTTAAACACTGATCCATTAAACACTGGGCCCTTCAACATTGGGCCCTTAAACGCTTGTCCCTTAAACACTGATCTATAAAACACTGGGCCCTTAAACACTGGTCCCTTAAACAATGGGCCCTTAAACACTGATCCCTTAAACACTGATCCCTTAAACACTGGTCCCTTAAACACTGATCCCTTAAACAATGGGCCCTTAAACACTGATCTCTTAAACACTGGGCCCTTAAACACTGATCCCTTAAACACTGGGCCCTTAAACACTGATCTCTTAAACACTGGGCCCTTAAACACTGATCTCTTAAACACTGATCTCTTAAACACTGGGCCCTTAAACACTGGTCCCTTAAACACTGATCTCTTAAACACTTGGCCCTTAAACACTGATCTCTTAAACACTGGGCCCTTAAACACTGATCTCTTAAACACTGGGCCCTTAAACACTGATCTCTTAAACACTGGGCCCTTAAACACTGGTTCCTTAAACACTGATCTCTTAAGCACTGGGCCCTTAAACACTGGTCCCTTAAACACTGATCTCTTAAACACTGGGCCCTTCAACATTTGGCCCTTAAACAATGGGCCCTTAAACACTGATCTCTTAAACACTGATCACATAAATGCTCTGTAAATCTTAGGCCCAGCTAAAGTTGAGTTGTTAGAGGGATACAGTTTGTAATTGTTTTAAATAAATATTAACTGACTGCGGTAATGCAGAACGAGCTGCTGCAGGTTGGAGAACTGGGTACGAGACGTGATGTAAAATCCTCCGCTGTCCAGCTTCCTGATCTTGTAGTGTTTGACATTGAATCCCTTTGTGTTGTCGTAATCCAGAACAGAGAGGCAGTACGCTCCTAAAATCAAACAGGACCATTTCACAGAGGAAATCAGACCTTTATTCTCACGGTTAAGCTCCGCCTACACTGACAAAACTGGAGCAGCTGAGGCTTTGTTAGAACACGTTGCAGACCTTTAGTGGTTTCGCTTTCTCTTACAAGGAACGTCCCACTTTTGTTCTGTACAGTGAGGAGCAGTCGCTCCGAATCACGCCGAGTTATCTTCCCAAAAAACCACCTATAGAGAAATGGATAGAAATAGTCAATTCTTTATTCTAAATGAGCTTATTGAAAGAATAACTCTTTATATTTAAAGGCCAGGACTGTAGAATTATCTCTAAAATAATTTTTCCAAAACTGAATTAAAGTGCTGTTACTCTTCAGCCTGGATGGAGTCGGACGGAGCAACGTAGTTACTGGGGATGTAGCCGCTCTTCCCTGTGGTTAAAGAACTCGCTAACCACCAGTCTCCTTCCCTGATGCACACACACACACACACACACACACACACACACACACACACACACACACACATTGTGAAAATATATATGATTGCATTTTTATTAATGTTAACAGTATGCTGTTACATAAAAACCGATACATTTTAATAATTATTATTATAAAAAATAACAACAATACAATAATAATAAAAATAAAAAAAGAATAACAGTGTCAATAACAATAAAAATAATTATAATGATAAAAAATCCCAAAGCTAATAATAATAATTAAAAAGTTAAAATAAAATAATTGTCACCTATTATTATTATTATTATTATTATTATTATTGATATTATATTTATTATTAATAATAAGCCAAACTTTAGCCAGCAGTAACTTTTTATATTATCTTATATTATAATCTTTTTTATTTATATTACACTAAACACTATTAACAGAGTTATTTTTCTAAATTATTCAAAATAATACTATCATTCTATCTTTTTTTATGTATTTCATTTTTATGCACAATTATGACTATGAATATTTTACTAACATATTATATTCATCGTCTTCTTATTTATTGTTATTTTATTATTTGTATTTTTTTATTATGATTTCTGATGATTAAATTGTTTTGAATTAAATGTATTTCCAGTCAATAATATATTTCGATAGTATTACTAATAACACATATTTTTCTTTGAATTATCAACAGTAAAATTATTATAGTTATAGTATTACATTCTTCGTCTTCTTCTTGCTTAATTTTATTAACATTCTCATGCTGTTATTATTTACTAAAAATTCTACATTAAAAAAGTAAATATTACTTTGTTACTACATTAACATTACAATAAAATACATCTTTAGGTGAAGGGCAAATTAAAATGTAGAAATTATATGATTAATAATAATAATAATAATAATAATAATAATATACTTTTTTTTAGAAGAAAAACAACGTTAATAACCTTAATGCAGCATCATCGTACAAGTTTAATGTGAGGAGAATCAGGAGAAAGAGAGTGAGATTCCTACCTGTAGTTGTACTTCCTCCTAATTTATAGCATGAAAACATGAGATAACAAGAAATAACACAACATTTAAAACAGAATCAGATCAGATCAGATCAGAGCCTAAAGATCTCTGAGGATCTCACACCGTTTGCGGGAAGAATGTTAGATGGAGGCGTTAGGAGGAACCTGCTGTTACCCTTCATTGTTTTATTATACAATCAGTAACATTTGACATTAATTCTCCGTTAAATATATATAAAAATATATCCGCATAATGCGGCCTGTCCAAAAACTTTTGGCAATATTAAGCATTTTTTAAACCCCCCCCCACCCCCACCCCCACCCCCCCCCCCCCCGGCACACACACACACCCACACACACACACCCACACACACTTCTAGACCTGACTGTACCTAAGTAAAAAACAAGCGTTTGTTTATTTCCAGCCTGAGTCAGAACCTCTGTGTTTTCCTCATCTCGATGACTCAGTGTCCTGCAGGAGCTGACTGCTGACTGGACGTCTGGACTAAAGATATAAATATTAATTTTCCATTTTCGTGATCTGTCATCAAGATCTCCTGCCCCTGGAGGTATCCGCCACTTAGAGGGTATTTAATGATAGCACTGAGAAATGGAAGCTTCCTCACTCACGTGTTATTGAGGATCTGCAATCGCTCTCCCTTCTTAAAGGTCAGATCTGCTGACGTCCGAGACTCGTAGTCGTACAGCGCCACGAACGTGGTGACGCCAGCTGTGAGGGTAGGGACAGGGACAGGTTTGGGACAGAGCATAGGCATTTGATGGCTCCCAAGTGTTTCTCAGCTCCGTGCAACAGGTGCTTGAGTCATTCAGAGAGGCAAATGCTTAAACAACTGCCCTGCAAATCTGTTAGTGGCAGAAATTTAAAGACAGAACACGCTGCCCCTGTATTTATCGTTAAACTTCCCTTTTATTTATCGTTAATCTTCCCCTTTATTTATCGTTAATCTTTCCTTTTATTTATTGTTAATCTTCCCCTGTATTTATCGTTAATCTGCCCCTGTATTTATCGTTAATCTGCCCCTGTATTTATCGTTAAACTGCCCCTGTATTTATCGTTAATCTGCCCCTGTATTTATCGTTAATCTGCCCCTGTATTTATCATTAATCTGCCCCTGTATTTATCATTAATCTGCCCCTGTATTTATCATTAATCTG
>JAUZST010007362.1:0-14228 GCA_034779995.1 Parotocinclus haroldoi | reverse complement strand
TTAATTGGTCTTCCAGCTGTTCGTTATATGCTCAATTTCCTTTTTCCAGCCACTTATTGCTACTTGGCCCAACTTTTGACACTGTGAAATTTTGAAGCAAAATATTTTTCCTTTAAAATGTTACATTTACTCATATTAAACTTTTGATCTGGAATCCACTTTGTATATGTAATACCTTGCTACATGATGCAGACAATATGTGAACATGAGGTGTTTTGGATTTTGATATTTTATTTTACTATGAAGCTATTCTTGTAGACGATACATGTCACACACATGAAATAATAATTTCAATTCTCAAATCACTGCAAAAAGAGCTGAAGGTGCACCCATATAGACTATCTATAGCTAAATATGTGGTAGCCTAGCGGTTAAGGTACTGGACTCTGGACCAGAAGGTCCAGGGTTCAAATCCCACCTCTGGCAAGCTGCCACAGTTGGGTCCTTACAACTTAATTGTAAGTCGCTCTGGATAAGAGCGTCTTCTAAATGCTGGGGAAAAAGTGTGTGTGTGCGTCAGTCACAGGTGTAAAAGTTATCCAAGAGCAAACTTATCACCAGGCTCATCTTTTTAATTTACCTTTAGAATTCCTAACATCGATGCGACGCCTCAGATGCCGCCATCTTGGTGCAAAATGAACACTGTGTGACAGTGGAAATGTAAACGTAGTGTTTCAAAGTGTGTCAAAGTCTTGGCCTTTTCCAGTTTTGCCTAGAAGTGTGAAATGAGATCCCAGGTTCAATCATGGATTTTACTTTTCGCCTAAAATCATTGCCCAGTGATCCTATGACTGTCTATATGAACTGTGTAGAAGGTCCAGGGTTCAAGCCCCCCCATGCTGCTGCGGTTAGGCTCTTAAACCCATAAGCCACAATCCACAAGAGACCAAAAACGGTGAGCCTCGGCCAAATGACCGAATGAAATCCTATTGAGGTTAAGCCTAGAAACGGCGCAGAAACGAGACGCCATGTTCGGTGGTGTGCATGTTTGCCCAGAAGATCAAGTACAGGTTCATTTGCAACCGCTTCATGCCCTGCGGGGAAAACTGGTGTCTGTGCCTTCTCGTCGAGGCTGACTGCCAATCCGCAGCCTGAATTGGTTAAACCGTTTAGTATTTGGCTTAACGTGAAGCTGGATCTACAGTTGTAGTTTTCAGAACAGTCTAAATATTTAATCGGAGACTCCCGATCGGATCGAATCAGCCGAGCTCGTTTTTGTTCCGGTTTAGTGCGTCTGATCATGTGCTCTGATGCCTGGAAGGTACAAATCGTTATTGTTGGGCGTCGGCTTATCAGTGGTGGGAATAAAACGCCTGCCAATAAAACGGCCATTGTAAAACCTGCCTGCGTTTGTTGAGCGTCGTTGGCAGCGGCAACATCGTTTGCATATCCCTTTATCGTTTAACGCTTTTGTTTCTCTTCCGTTCTCTGCTCTTAACCCGGCTCCTCGTCTCCCCCGGGCTTTCTAGCTGTGCTCGGGTCCCGTGCGGACCCACCTACACACAAACACTTTTTTTTTGGGGTGATTGTAAATTGTAAACCTCTGACTCACGGTGCACTCTGCCCCCTCTTTACAGCTCACGCTCTTGTCACTGCTCTGCTTTCTTCTGCACATTCCTCTCGCATGAGGCACGTCCCTCACGCGGCGGTTTGGGCCTGTTCCACGGCGAATGATTTAAACATGCCTCCAGAAGTCCAAACGCCTGAGTCACACACACACACACACGCACGCACGCACACACAGCTATTTAGATCACAAGTCATGGGCTCTTATTATCTGAACCACAAGTTTGAGCAACCTTTCCTTCTGACCCGTTTCCCATTGCTGCTCAGGCTGATTCATAAAGGCCTCCAGTCTAATTCGCGCCACGGAGCGGCGTCTGGATCGGGCCGACGATCTAAAGGCAAAGGGCAAACCTTCGATTTGAACAACGTGGCATTTTTGCCAAGATTTAATTTTAGTAAATCGTAACGGTGACATGCGAGACTTATAATTGATGCAAAATGTGCTTTCTGCTCCGCTGCAAAGCTGCACAACTAAAAAAAATATATATATATTTATTTTAATCTGAGATAAGCCTCGTGAACAGAGAAGACGGATTGCTTTTATTTCTCTGACTAGCAAAGTGAAAGCGCTGTGAGCAGGGGAACGAGCTGCTCTCCTAAACAAATGACCATTATATCGTTTTTATCTATTACATTTTCGGACCTCTTTATGACCGTTGGAGTCGGGCTACAGAACCTGAACCCGTTATGGGAGTTATGAGGATTATCTTTTTTTAAATTTATTATTATTATTATTATCATCATTCCCTGCCGTTTCACAGATTCTTCGAATGTTTCGGCTGATCTGTGGGTGTGGTATGCGTTCTGTGCTTCGTTGAAACTTAAACTCGCCCTTTTGTGCTTCCAGGAGAAAGAAGAGCAGCCGTCGAAATCTTCCGAGGAAGAAGAGGAGGAGGAAGAGGAAGAAGAGGAGGAAGAGGAACAGTAGATTGTCGATCAGCGCTACCTCGTTACTCGATATCGTCACTTCCCGTTTAACCAGAGCTGGACTGAAATCTGCAAAAAAAAAAAAAACAAAAAAAAAACGACAATAACAACAAAAAAAAACAAAAAACCCATCCGTGCCACCCGCTCTCCTTTGTCAGCTCAGCACACTACAACGCTCATCTTCTCTTTACCACCACTGGAAAACGGACAGACTCTCAAACACTGTATGTGTGTGTTCGTATGCATGCTTGCTTGTACATCAAACGCTCCGTGCAATTTCCTTTCGGTTGCAGAACATTTTTGCGTAAATACTGGACAAAGATTTGCTCTGACGGTCGTCTTAAACGGTTCTCATGCAGTTTTAATTAACGAAACTAGATTTCGAGGTCGTGTTAGACAAAGGTGAATTAACCTACTTTTATAGTTTGCGTCTGTGTGGTGTGAGGGGATTGTAATTCTGGGCCTTTCTCGTTTTGTTTTGTTTTTAGTTTTTCTTAAACCTATGTGGTGGTGGAAAGGTTAGGTATAAACACGTGCTGATAGGTAACCATTTTTTTTTCTTTTTTTGTTTGTTTGTTTTACCATGATGTTACTTTTCCCGCATCGTCCCTCCGGCGAGGTATTGACCCGCGTGTTCTGGAAAACGGTCTGTACATTCACTCTTTTGGGGTTTCCACGGGAGCAACACTTTGCTTTTTGTTGGCCTCCTGCAGTCTAAGCCATGCCTCATTTTGGTAAAAGCTCTGTCCTTTTTTTGTTTTATTTTTTTTCTAAATAAACATCCTTCGGTTTTAGAGAACGCCAACGTGGTCCAAAAACTCAGTCGCCTGGTCTGATCTTTTAGGATCCGGTTCTGATGTCGTCGCCATCTCAAACGCCGCAAGTTAAACGGGAACCAATCAGAGCTCGTTCCCTGTAGAAGGGATCCTGGGGGGGCGGGGGAACAAAAAGGGGCGGAACTTGTGATGCACGGCCTGCCTGGAGCCGGGCAGCGTTTCAGTGACCTGCTTTAACCCCGTGGTTTAAAATCCAGTGACGTCACAAAGCGTCGCTCTCTTAACCTGGTAAATTTAGGATTAACAATCTTTAACGTTTAAAACCGGGACAAACCCAAGTTCTCATCCCATTTAATCGTCCTTGAGCTTCGTTCTGGCCACAGGATGGCGCTGTTTGCTACTGTTCAGCCTGGGTTCTTAAAGGTTACAATCTAGTGTTTTATTATTATTATTATTATTATTTTTCCAATCCAAGTCAGGGAATGCAGACCGGTCCAGCGACCGAATTTTATTATTCATTTTTTTTTTCCTTCAGAACTTTATTGCTGCTACGAACACAGAAACCCGGAATACTGCAACGTCACACTCGTACCTCACTTTGTGGCAGTTCATGGTGGTTTTTACTGTTAACAGAACGACATTCAGCTGCTCCCAGTGCAGCCTTTGGCAAGTGTGAGCAAACTGTTAGGTTTTTTTTTTTTCTTCCTTTTTTTTTTTTTGTTCTTTATTTGCAGTGTCCAGGTTGTTGGTTTGTCTCTGAGCCTTAGTTGTTCGTGACTAACAGTAGTTTTGATTTATTTTTATAATTTTTTTTTTTTGGGAGGGGCGGTCGGGAGGGTCAAGTTTAATCTTGTCTGTAACAGCGTGCGCTCCTGTGCACCGCATTTGACGTGTCCCTCGTTCGTGAGACGCGCCACAGGAATGACTGCAGTGGGGCTGTTGGCTTTTTCTTTCAAAACGTTCATTCACTGTGGTATGTGTGCAGGCCTCTGTGTGTGTGTGTGTGTGTGTGTGTGTGTGTGTGTGTATAACAGTACAGTAATGGCAGTCGATCAGGTTGCTGGGTCTGATTCTGCCCTAATGATTAGACCGTTCAGCTGCCGGAGCCACTGATGGGCAAAACATGGGCTTTAAAACGTCCCTCGTTTGATCAGTATTGCTACAAATGTCGTTTTTACTAACAGCAGACTTTCAAGTCCCACTCGTAATCAGTAATGCGACCACAAATCGGTCTCGACTCTACATTTATTCTTTATTACTACAGCCTTGGTGGATTTGTTTCGAATCCTAGGCCCCTCAGCCCTGATTCGACTGCGCGCGTTTGCCCTGTACGCAAGGAAATGGTTTGGGATCAGTCTTCAAAATGTACAAACGTGTCTTTTTTTTTTTTTTTATTGTGGCCTGCAGAAATTTGTATTCGGACTGGTAATAAAGTCAATGATTCCTACTCCTGCAACGTTCCTGTGCTCATTTCGGGACTGGCTCGTCTACCTTGTTTCAGAAATAACAAAAAAAAAAAAGTTGTTTGATGACACTAATAAGGTGAAAACTCAATGATGGGGATTGAGTAGTAAGTCATACGTCCATGGGGGTGAACAGGGGCATCAAACTGGACCAGAGTGCCCCCATATTGTGTTCACTAGGGTGTATGGTCACCCAAGAGGGACAAAACACACCGACCGTGATGGAGCATGGACAGGGTTCTCTCGCGCGCCCTAGGCTTAATCAATTTGCGTTTGGCCTTTTAAGATAAATATAATACCATAAAGCCTCTTTGGGACGATGCTACATAAATGAAGGCTCATACCTTCATACCTGCAGCTTCGTTCCAAACAAGCCTTTGGTTTTTTTTTTTTTGGTGCGTCTTCCTTTTGGTAGTGCGAAAGCCCGTAACAGCTGTGGTTCTCTTTTTAAAAACTCTTTTCTAAAGGCTACTCCCTCTAAACTGGGCTTCTTCAGGATAACTGTTCACGTTAAAGAGTCATAGAATCGAAACAGGTTTAGGACTGAGGATACACACTGCATGGTGCATTCACTTGAACGCCAATCATCTCATGATCTTCTCAGAACTGAAACTGGGAACCAGAAAAAGGCTCATAACCAATGGCAGCTGGTGGTTTTTAAAATAGAAGAAGCATTCGGAGCGTTTTACAAGACAGCCGTGGCACGGAGCTTCCTCTACCCTTCTAGAGAAGAAGTTTTATCTTCGTTACTTGTGGATTCACCGTCTGGCAGTCGGTCATGTGGTTCTGCCCTGTCAAGAGGCAGAGATGTGCGGAGGCTCCGTCCACACTTCCATCACCACCAGTAAAGTACACCTTTATCCTGTACTCACTCCTTTATCGGTATTATCGTCCACGTTATTTGAAACATTTCGTAACCTTTACCAAGAAGAAGAAAAACGTAAAATGCTATCAGGTTTTTTTTTTCTGCCCTGTAAGACTTTTCTGTCAGCAGAGGTGTCACAAAGGTTTCCTCTCGTACTAGATTTCTGATATTAGATAAGCGCTTGGATTGCACCTTGGAAAACTGAGTGACTCTGGATAAGGGAGTCCACCAAACTGCCAAATAATGTGATGCAAGTAGTGCTGTAAACCATGAACGAGATGTCTCAGCCTCAGCTTCATCTGGACTTGGACTTGCCTCGACCTCGGGGGAAAGCAGCCGAGTCGAGTCTGATGTATTATATATATATATATATATAACGGAATATATATTCCTATATAGCTAACGGAAAAGCACATTCCTGTTGTTCTCGTTCAATTATCCAATTATATAATGAATAATCTGATGTTAACGTCGTTCATTTTATTTATTTTTTATTTTATTATGTGTGCAAAAACTGGATTTATTACGATGCCGATTTGACATTTAATAATAATAATAATAATAATAATAATAATAATATATTGTTTGAGAGAAGAAAGTAAACCGAATCATGGTCGTCATCATCATCTGCTTTCAAAAGTTAGTTTGACTAAGACTATAATATAAAAATAAATAATAATCGTGGGCTATATATGATGTCATGATAAAATTTACGAAATATGTGAAGAAATAATATATTATTCAGGAATATATATCAGGTAAAGTGAATGATAATGAATGTTAGTCAATTACATTTTTCGCCCCGCTTTCTCTCTTTTTATTCTTGTATGACGACAAAAATCCTAATCCGGTCCCCGTCTCGTCTCCTCCGCCCCCTCCTCCGTCTCCAATGCTACAAGCGCTTGGTCTTGACTCAAACTTGGCTCTAGTGGTCTGGACTCCAACAGCGTGAACATGACAGAACACCTGGTTAAATATTCGAGCCTGGGTGTCGTTCAAGTAATAAGAATTCATCCACACAAAGTCGAGGTATAAAGTCCTTCAGAAAAGACACAGCAGACTGATGAGCTCTTCGTTGTTTCCAGTTCCACACTTCTTGACTTAAACGTCCGGGTGCTTGGGGAGCAGAGGCCACCACTGTTGGTACGTCGGCGCCACGCCCTGCAACACCCAAAACACATAAGTAGTGTAGTGTTCAAAAGCCTTTTGGAATTACAACCGTACTGGTGTGTCGGTTTAAGTTGCTGAACTATGGCAAAAAAGGTCCAGGGTCCAGCTGCCCCTCAGCCTTCAATCGGCTGGATTGTACGTTGTACCGGAGCATGTGATCCACAGCGCCTTTTACACCTGTTTTAAAGCAGCTTTATAAATATCTAGGCCCGGAGCTTTAACTGAGCAAGCCTAGGGTGACAGTGGGAAGGAAAAACTCCCTAAATGTTATAACATAAGACGCTTGGGAGGATCAAGACTCAAAAAGGAACCAAACCTCCTTAGGCAGAATAGATAATATGAATACCAATTAAACCAAGTTACGAATGTTAAGCTTAAGTTAGCTGGGGGTGCGTGATATGTATCGTTACCGTTAAAACGGTACCGTCGTTTTAAAAATGTGCGAGCTGACATTATCGAGTAGGTCCCTCACACAAAGGTCATTCAGAAATAACGTTTTTTCAAAAGAATTATCTGTGTTTTGTGGGTTTTTGGAGAAAAAATACGTCCATCTCTGATTTGGTTTTACTTCAGCGTCTCTCGTAGACCGTGTAACGGCAGAGCTCGCCTCTCCTACTCTTGGGGCTCTTGGGGACTGGGGTGGCTTAGTGGTTAAGGTACTGGACTCGAAGGTCCAGGGTTCAAAACCCACCTCTGTCACAGTCGGGTTCCTGAGCAAGACCTTTAACCCACAATAGCTTGGATTGTAAGACTGTATGAACTGTGAGTCGCTCTGGATAAGGGCGTCTGCTAAATGCTGTAAATGTACTCTTGGCCATCTCTGTTCCTCTGCCTTCACCTCACAATTATCCTATTTTCCTATTTCTTCCACCATCACCTCTATTTCTTGCTTAATAACATTTCTGAACACTTGGTTTTCTGTTTTTCCTACATTTTGCTGTCCTCTTAGCAGTCTCAACTGAATATAATGAAATAAACGGACATAATTCAGTTTTGCTGAAGATAAGATGCGAGAGCTGCTTATGAACTTTCGCTAATTAAGTTGCTTTAAAGACCTGTTTTTTTTTCTTACTAAAGCTTTTGTGAACCGCAGCTCTGCTTGAATATCCAGTCTGCAGTGCACTAGAACATGCATGGTGGATTTGGGCAGGCTCTGGGTCCCTTTGACCCTGACCAGGATAAGTGGACATGCCCTACATGGGTAATAAATGTAAATGTGCTCTTAGTAAGCCCATAAAGCTTGCCACCTTACAAAAGTGCTTTTTTGCTTCGCACTTTTTCCTGGTCAGATTTGTCGGGGTCCTTTTGCCTAATTACCAGTCGGTGGTCATTGTAGCAGTACCAGGTCATGACCCAACCAAGCTCCCCTCCCCTTGACGTACCGCCGGCTCAAACCCGGATCCCGGAGGGTTGTGGCTCATCGAGTCCCTGCCCAAACATTTACAAATGGTAAGTTTGCTGGTGAATGTTTGAAAGTTTAGAGTAAATCCGTCCCAGTGAACGTATTTTCATAAACAAAAAGCAAACCACAATTTGACTAAGGGTGTGAGAAGTTTTGCATATGGACGTAAATTTTACTCGGACTTTGGTTGTTTTCTGATAATAAAATAAAACTAGTTCGTTCTCGCTTTGGACCTTATTGAACAGACGAGAAGAAGAAGAGATCATACGGTGTCCCACAGGGCTTCACTCTAGGTCTCTTATTATTCTGGCCAGATATAAAGTTGCCTTTCACTTCCAGACATTGTATACATTTGCATATCCTCCACGTTATATTATTCAATATTTAATTGATATTATATAATACTGTCTTATATATATTATACAGTATTATATATTATATATTATATAATACTTTCTGATATATATATATCAATGTAATTATAATATTTTCTCCAAATATGCTCTCTCTGGTCATTCACATTTCGCTTGTGTTTATTTAACCTATTACTAAACATATTAATTAGGTAACTTAAGGCTCTTGCGGGTCTCTTTTTGAATCTTGGTCCTCCTGAGATCTCTACCTTAAGACGCTTAGGGAGTTTTTCCTTACCACTGTCGCCCCAGGCTTCCTGAGTTAAGGGTTTAGGCTTAAATATTTGTGAGGCGATGCCCCAGTATAGAAAAAGCACGATATAAATGAATTTAGATAAACATCAAGCTGCAGTTGCATTTCCAGTTACCTTACTGTCGTCCGCTCGCCACATCATCTCCCGTTCGGCTTCAGTCAGCTCCTCAGACGGGTCGTATGAATAAACGGGGAGCAGCTGATGCCGTAGTCTGTCGATCCTGAAAAACATTTCAATCAATGCTGTGCTCTTTCATGATTCATCACGATGCTCTAATATAAACAAACTAAACTTTAACGGGGCATGGTGTGTAAAATTTCGGTATCCTGAGTGCTGACCAACCCACAAACTCTGAGATCTTGGTTTTTAATAGGATTTAACAAGCCTAACAGTCCTATTTGGCTTGGTTTTATTAAAATGATCCCACCACCCACGCGGTAAGAAACAGCCAAGCACTGGAACGACTCGTTTGTTTTCCCCCAGCGTCCAGAGGAAAAACCTGAAGGTGCAGCTAAACCAGTCTGAAATATGACAAATAACAACTTGTAACTAGTTACACTATTTTATGACCATTATACACTGTTTACAAAAATCAGGGGATATTTCAAGATAAAAAAAATTGTTATACCGCTAATGAACTATCCCCTTCTTTTAGTGAGCAGTTTAGTTATGCGACTCTGGAAATAAACTTCAGCAATTTCTAGATTTGTATCTTTTGTTTTGAGACGCCGTTTACGCTTCGATTCAGTCCTGGGAAGAGTTGATTTGGCGACCCGAAGCCCTAAGGACCTTCAAATGTGGAGTCGATTTCTCTAGACACTTAAGGGGCTCACGTTCAGGGCGTACTGTGTTAAGTTCACCAGCGTCATCTCGATAAACCACCATCGATTTAACGTCATCGATGATCATCAGTTCATGATTAAGGAAACAATTTCTCAATTACAAACTCAGCTCTTGTTGAGGTTTCATGTTCACACAGGCTTGACTGTGCATGGGGGACGGGACAGGGTACAAAAAAGCTCCCTGTCAACCCACAGCAGCTCATAAGGTGATGCTCCTTAACTCTCCTGTGCCTCTGATGCTTGTGAGTGTGCCTGCGCGCTTTAACGCACTCTGGTTCTCTTGTTTAGTTGCTTTTCTATGGGCAAAAATAAGGCTAAAGACACAACAATGAACGCAGCGAGTGTCCTGTGCAAGCCAAACAGTGTCTTAAGAGTCAAAACAAACAAGGAAACGTTCAAACAAATATTGAACAGGTTAAGGGTTCGAGCACCCCAGGCTAGACTGGCTCCCGGTCCAAGTTTTAGCCAGCGCCCAGTGCCCAGTCAATTATACATGACTGGATATGTGCATATGCTCAGAGGCGCTCAGGTCCGACTGGACTGGGAACTTTAAGGCAAGTACCATCAAAGATGTCAAGATCATTTTAAGATCTTTACCTTAACATCAGGAACAAAGACAGGACTTAAAGGTGACCTTTAAAGATGATTCTTTTTGTATTTTCTTAAGTGTGCTAGTGTACATTTACCTCTGCTTCCTCCTAATGTACATCACCTGCAAAACAAGACACAGAATCTGACTGCAAGTTCACATCAGCAGGCCCTCACACACGACAGCAGTCAGTCTTTCACACACTCTGAATGAACCAAGAGGAAATGCTGAAATAAACCTTGCAGGCTTCCTGTTAAGCATATTAAACAAGAGCTTCTTTCTCTTCCTCCAATTAACTGACTTATGGCAGATATGTGTTCACGTGACTCTTAACCCCAGAATCTCCTCACACACGATAGAGAGCTCAACGCTGCAGCACGATAGAGGATAAACGCAAAAAGCTTTTCTAATCACATACCACGGCCACAACGATCCCAGCGAAGGTGACGATGAAGAAAGGGAGCAGCACGTACGTGAAGGCCACGTCTCCTCCGGCCGGAAGCGGAGGCTCCGTGGTCGTGTTCATTTCTCTACTTTTTTAACACTGGCCTCGCACTGCCATGTCTGTCTGCTCCAGGATGTGTTTGTGCCTCATCTTCGGAGTTCATATGACTCCCACATGGTCAGTTAGAAGAGGGCTGGTCTCAACAAAAGCCTGCACAGAAAAAGAAAACGCTCAACTGTAGAGCATTATTGCTTTAAGAAAAAAAAACAAAAAAAAACCTCACGGTTACAGCAGTATTAGAAAGGTTTCATTAGGGTTTTTTGACCTGGAAAATAAAGCAAAAGCAAGAACGAGGCGGATTCGTTTGGCTTGGCGAAAATGATATTTACACAGAATCTTTTATAATAATGATCTCATACATAAAATGCGTAACGCTTTGTTTCAGTACTGAGTGTGTCGTGGATCTTTTATTACCGTAGCCAAAACACTGGTGTTGTAGTCAAGTCCGCTAGACCCAAGTCTAAGTCAAGACCAGGACTTTTAGCAGTCGAATCGGGGGCAAGACTGAGACGAGAACAGATTTACACTACACATTACATTTCAAATATCACTTACTTGGTCGGATCAAACATGAAATAATATTCAGTCTCAGTCAAGCAAAGGCAGTATAACTTTTGGAAATAAATGACGGTGATGACCGTTTCCCTTTCTCTCTCAAACTTAATCAGAATCACCACATAAAGTGTGATCGAATAAACTCTTTAACGTCGTAATAACAAACAAACACAAGGTAAATAACGACTACGCAAATAAAGCGAGGTGCTGAAAATGCGTGCTCAACTCAACATCTAAGCATCAGACTATAGATAACATGTCAGCATCAGACTATAGATAACATGTCAGCATCAGACTATAGATAACATGTCAGCATCAGACTATAGATAACATCTCAGCATCAGACTTCCTAATAAAACGGCTTCACTGATTGGTTCCTGAACGCGAAGAGCAAGGACTTGTTGTTCCCTTTTATCCAATCAGAGTGCAGATTTTATTTAGGCCTACTTAAAACCTATTGACTGAGTCCGGTTGAACGGCTAGAACGGTTTCTGAAAAACACCGTAGAATCACCGTCGGAAAGTAGAATCAATCTACCTAACGAGTAAACCCGTGCAGACACAGCGAGAACATGCAGACTTTGAACCCAGGACCTTCTTGCTGTGAGACGGCACCGAGGCGCCCGCATTAACAACAGACCCGTCAGCCTGCCTGCTGTGACAGGGGATGAATAAATAAATAGTGCACAGCAGAAGCGTCACCAATAAGCTCATATATCATGTGGCACTATGACAAGACAAAGAACGTGGTCCAGATTGTCGCCGAAAATGAGCCTAGTGAGGGGTGGCATATCCTGTCTGACAAATGAACGTTTGCAGGAGCAAGCTTGCCTCGATTTGCTCAATATTTACTCAGTTCGCAAGTGAAAATCGGAGTGTTTACACCCCTTTATAAACTTTAACCCACCGCTTTATCCGTACTCATGTTTTATTACTATTATTTGGATAGCCTAGCGGGTAAGGCACTGCACAACCAGAAGACCAGAAGGTTCCATCTCTTTTAAGCTATAACTGCTGGGTCCTTCAGCAAGAGCCTTGGTCCTCCCAAGGTTTCTTCTTTCGACATTTAGGGAGTTTTTCCTTGCCGCTGTCACCCTAGGCCTTTTAAGATAATATAATAGCGTAAAGCTGCTTTGAGACCGTGCACCGTTGTAAAAAAGCATGAAAACAAAAGTTTATTTGATTTTAAAGCATTTGAAATATTCCTAAAATATCTGGACTGTTGTTATTGCTGTTGTTTTTAAACGATCTCACTATTCGAAATTCCATACAGGTGCATCTGTGGGAGCTACATCTCCGGCGGCACCTCCTTACAAAACACTATATCACTTCTACAGCTACAAGGTGACAGGGGAACGGGTGACAGGGGGAGTTTTCACAAAACCCATCGCATAACATAAATGTTGCCGTTTATAATTCATTTTGTTTTTCTATTTATTTGAGTCGTCTTCTTAAATGTATCCGGATACTCACACTGACCAGGGTCAGGGCCCAGAGATCTGCAGTCTGCTGATTTCTCTTCTCTGATACAACAAACGGGACAGAACAAAACAATATGTGGACCGATTGACCAAGCTTGGACAATGCTAAGCGTGAGAGATAAACAGCGCCAACACCTGAACCTCATCCCAACTCTGAAGCATGGTGGAGGAGCATCACCGTTTATGGCTGCTCAGATCCTGTACAGTCACTGAGGAAGACATGAAATGAACTGCAAGTAAAAACACATTTTAACTGAGACTAAATCGAGTTCCTGCAGGTCCGGATTGCAGCACAGCCAGTATCAAACACTCTTATACTATTATTTACCGCAAAAAATGTTTCTGTAATGCAATTAAACAAGTCCTGTAGATCCAGATTCCGACACAGTGAGCAAACTTCGCTTGTAACCTCAGGGTTATCAGGATACGGAACCAATCTTAGGAAAGCTGGACCAAGTATCACCCGCTTGGTTTAATCCCTGATTTATTCTGGGTATGCTGCAGGTAAACACAGCTATCACCAAGGCTTCCCCAGCTTGGCCTCCCGCCTCTTGGGCAGGGGCAATTACGTCTGAGATTACTGTATGGCCAAGTCCAGCCGGACCCGAGAGCCTCTGAGCATTTGCACATATCCAGTTGTGTATAAACCACTAGGCACTGAGCACAGGCTAAAACTTGAACAGCGTGCCAGCCTAGTCTGGGGTTTGAAACCAAATTCTTTAAGCTATTTATATAAGGAGGGTGTAACAGTAGAGCCACACGAGGGGACATATCAAATATTATACGTAGTAATAATAATAATAATAATAATAATAATAACAACGACAATAATGTCCAAAAAGAGTACAAGTATTCGGATATATTTAAACTGCGCAGATCTATATAAATAAATCCACTATCGGTCTCTCTAAAGAATGAGTTTATGATCTAATTAAAAACGTGTAAAACAAGGTCATGTGACTCACATGAAACGCGGGCGGTCCGGAAAGGCGCTCAGAATAAACGAATAAACATTACATATAAACCAAAAATAAGGAAAATAACAAAGCTCACGTAGGACCTGCCGTTATAAATCGGAGATAAAAACAAAACCAGACAGCTTGAGCGGCTCGTCTGACAGCTGCAGCAGATTCCCTCTTATTTACAGAGGACAATTTCGCGGAAGCGCTCGTCGGGTTGCCAGATTGATAGGCTCACATTTCACATGTGATTACCGTTTCCACGGTTGGCTTACCGTTCAAACTGTGCGTTGGCTGTTGAATGATCTGGCAACCCTATGAATGAGGTTTAGTTAAGAGTCGCGAATTTCATGTTTATTATTATTATTATTATTATTATTTAAAAATCCCAATCAAACGATTAGATTAAATCAAATCGTATTTAACCTGATAATATAATTCATGAGCAGTTCTAAACCCAGA
>JAUZST010007361.1:0-14228 GCA_034779995.1 Parotocinclus haroldoi | reverse complement strand
TGTGTGTGTGTGTGTGTGTGTGTGTGTGTGTGTGTGTGTGTGTGTGTGTGTGTGTGTGTGTGTGTGTGTGTGCAGTAGTTAGATAGCAAACTTGGACAGAACTGTCTATATGCTATAGCGCGTGGGTGGAGGAAAATAAAGACCTGCGTTCTCTGCTGCCTCCTGGCGAGCGATTTTGGAACAGCAAGTGTCTGAAGTGTATGAAGCGTTTCACTTGTGCAGTGTGAACATTTTGGAGGTGTTTAATTAACAAAGCATGTGAGCGATGTGCGTTTGCAGTTCCACATCTTTGCGAATCTTTTTTTTTGTGTGTAGCCATATGTTCACGGTGGAGTCTTTTAGCATTTTGCTTTAGCAGACCGAGCAATGCCGAGCGCAGTCGCTAACTGGTGTGTCTGTGTTACAGGAGTCCTCAGACAGCAGCAACACTACAATCGAAGACGAGGACGTTAAAGGTGAGCATGGGTTCGGAAACCGGTCTCCATAGCTGCCGACTCGAGAGAATATGGAGGCAGCGGAAGGACAAACAAGGGAGTACTACTTGCGCTAGGACAGGCTTAAAACGTAAAAACGAATTTATTTACAGCTTGGGGCAAGTGGTGAACGCATCAACGGAGAGAAAAAGTCTTAAAAAAGTTACGAGTTCCCTGGGCGCTTTGCATCTCATAAACCCGTTGTGCTATTTCTGTTCCTTGGCACATTTCTAATCTCTGACGGGCCTAATTATGGTTCCGTTTCCCAAAAGCAGCCCCTTTCTGAAACCCCACGTGCCATATCTGCTAGAAGTGCAAAATTGGAAACGGCAGTAAAAGCCAAGAGAAAACCATTAAGGTCGCGTAGATTATTCTCCGTCATAATGAGGGATTGAGATAAGAGTTTAACGATGATTGACAGTGACAGAGGGACGCTTGCTTTATCCTCAGACTGTCAGGAGCTCGGTTCGTTAATCAGCTCGTAGGGGAGCTTCCTGTTCTTCCTTTTCCTTCGGTTCGGCCCGGAGTAAATTCCTGGGAATTACAGTCCAACTTGGCAGCAACAGCAGGCAAAAAACGGGAGGTTCTCGTCCCTATCTGCTAAAAGCTTTTGTAACTGGCAACCCAGCTTTTGACCTTGGCCCCACTAGTTCTTTAAAGGACTGGGAAGCTGGGGGTTTGAGCGCTGGAAAGCTTACCAGTTGCGTCCCAGTAAGGGGCCCGAGAACGTCAATCGATCAGTAAGATTCAGGCGTTCAGACAAATATAACGTGTGCTTTTTTTGATCCCTGAAATGTGAGGCTGCGTCGCGCTGCCACATAAAGAACAGTTTCTCGCTCCAAAGGACAAAATGTCTCCGAGCAACAGATGGAGATGGAGAGCAAGGGGTAAGGTAAGATTAAAAGCAATGAATGATGAGACGGACTTACCTTTGATCTGAAGACTTGAGGCGTGTCGGTTAGAAACACGTACGTGTTCAAGCGATCTGAAGTGGAAACGGAAACGAGTGAGGAGGCATGAGGGGGTAGATGGAGCGGGGCCAAAGAGGACGACGGTCTAAGCCTTATCTGGGACAGGAATAGCACGCTGAGCTCTTGCAGCTTCACACTCTAAAAAAAGAAGAAGTGAAAAGTCAGAGCGAGGGAGGCAGAATGAGCCGTGTGAGGGATCGCTAAGCGTGGCAGGGTTTTTCCTCCCGATATCCATCCGCATAAATAACATTAGGAGACGATGGCGTGACCAAAGTGGGAGGACTAAAAATCCCAGGATCCACGTGCGGGTCGGGTGTCTTTGGCGAGATGTCGGGTGAGTGTACGAGGTCACGTTCTTAGTCCAACCCGTTCCAAAAGTCTCAGGACGCCGTCCGATCCGTTGCTTGATTTACGGTGGAGGGAAAGTTCAAACTCGGATTCTCTCACGCTGACCTCGTCTCCAGACCTTGAGCTTTTAGCATGTGTTCCTCCCCCCCCAGCAGGAGAACCGGTTTGGCATCCCGAAGAAGCTCCCGGATGCTGCTCTACACGCTCGACACCTGCCACTGCTGTTTAAAGGAGCGTACCAAAATGCCGAAACAACCCCGTATTGTCTTGGTTCCTCCCAAGGTTTCTTCCTTCTACTTTGAGGGATTTTCCTTGCCACTGCCGCCCTAGGCTTGCTCAGCTTGGGAATGAGATCGTGAAGCCGCCTTGATGCTTGACGATGCTCCGTTATAAAAAGGGCTACAGAAATCGATTTGACCTGACCCTGTATTGAGTCAAACGGTGGCCTAAGACTTTTGCACGGCGCTCTTTATTGCTGTTTGATGGCACAAGAGCAGCTGCGGGTTTTTGGTTTGGATGGTTATTTCCCTGCGGACCTGTGTGTGTGTGTGAGGTCCTTTAGTGTTATCACTCCGTTTGTTTGTGTTCCCTGCTCAGCGCGCAAACAAGAGATCATTAAGATCACGGAACAGCTGATCGAGGCCGTGAACAACGGAGACTTCGAGGCCTACGCGTGAGTGCGCATCAGACCGGATCGGACCAAACGTTTGATCGCCGTCGATTGCCTGAGAATTGCGACGTCTAATCGGTGCTGTTTTGTAACAGAAAGATCTGCGATCCTGGACTCACGTCCTTTGAACCGGAGGCCTTGGGGAACTTGGTGGAGGGAATGGACTTCCACCGGTTCTACTTTGAGAACCGTAAGTTAGCCAAACCTAAGACAAATGTCCGTTTGTTTGCGTTCGACATTCCGTGTTTTGTGTTTTCGTCGTCTCCTCCAGTGCTGTCGAAGAACAGTAAGCCAATCCACACCACCATCCTGAACCCTCACGTGCACCTCATCGGCGAGGACGCCGCCTGCATCGCCTACATCCGCCTCACGCAGTTCGTAGACGGCCAGGGCAGGCCGCGGAGCAGCCAGTCCGAGGAGACCCGCGTCTGGCACCGCCGCGAATCCAAGTGGCAGAACGTGCACTTCCACTGCTCGGGCGCGCCCGCCGCCCCTCTCCAGTAAAGGTAACCCGGCATGTCCAGTGTTCACAAGAAAAATGATCATAATAATTGTTTACTAGCACGACTAAAGCACAGGGTAATACAGTACTAATACAGTACTAATAACCAACTGTGGGCCAGAAGGTCCAGGGTTCAAATCCCACCTCCGCCACAGTTGGGTCCCCGAGCAAGGCCCTTAATTCACAATGTCTTGGACTCTGAGACTGTATTAATTGTAAGTCGCTTCATGCTGATTGTTTATCGTATTGTTTGGGCGCATTATCGCCACCCACTGGACTGGATGACGTGCCAAGTGTTTGGAAGAAAAGGCGTTTCAATTCCAAGGTTCCTGTGTGTGTGTGTGTGTGTGTGTGTGTGTGTGTGTGTGTGTGTGTGTGTGTGTGTGTGTGTGTGTGTGTGTGTGTGTTTTACAGAGTGGGATCGCGGCAGAACGACTTTTGACGCCCACAGGAGAGGGAGGATCTGCAGGAGAAGTCCAGCGCTGGAGAGCCCGGTGTCTTACAGCCTTCCAGTTTTCCCCACAATCCCCGTCTCTATAAGGCCTTACGACCTACGTGCCCAGGCACTCCTCACTCGGATAGTGTTAATGAAGTATTATATTGACATTATTACACTTAGAATGGTTCTTATTTTAATTCCGACCGCGTTCCGTCTTTAAATATTGCCGTCGGTCGACGTGACGTAGAGATAAATGATTGGTGTACGCCAGGTTTTTTCCAGGTGCATGGATCCCTATTAATTAGTGAGAGCTTATTTGTCGGTCCGGTCCGGTCCGGTCCGTAGGTCTCAGGTCCATGCAGCTACTTCATTATTACTGTTTATATTCATAACGTTTTGAGCATTAACCTTTGGACATGCAGTCCAGTCGCCGGTGGTTTATCGGTTTAAATCGGAGCCAATCATGGCTTAATCATGATCAAGTGCTTTATTTCGTTGCAGACAGAGGTAACCCGAGACATTTCCTGTCTTTAAGGGGTATTTGTGAACGCAGCTCTGGATTGCAGAGCTTGATAAGAGCCGAGGGAGCACAGAGAGATCACCCCTCGTCAGTTTAGGCTGTTTAGGACTGAAATTCCTCCAGACTCGGATTCGTTTAATGATGTCATGCTCTGAGGGAGAATCGTTTGTGAACAGTCGCTCATAAAACCGGAGTCCCGCTGATCATCCGATCATCTTTACTCCTCCGAAACTCTCTACTACCCCTACTTTGTTCCCATCTCTACTTTTTCGGAGTTTGTTGCAGCCCTGAAACGCAGAACTTAGATATTTTATTAACACATGACAATGACCAGGGGGGAAAAAAAAACGTGATATATATATCTCCGGTTCATACTGTCTGCGACAAAATAAACGTCTCTCTGTTTTTCGCATTATTCTTACTGTCCCGGCTCCTCCGATTGGGGTTTGTCCTGTATTTTAGGAAGATCCTGCCCTGACTTGAGACTAATACTAGTTTTGGGAGGAAGGAGTCGAGTTAATAAGGCACTATGTGGTGAATTTAGAGAGTTAAGACGATTACGAAATAATAATAATATTAATTCTGTGTCAAGTGACTTGTGTACATAGGCAAGGTTTTTAAAGGATATTCTGACGTAGAGGTCAAACATTTTTGTGACTTTCCGTGACTTTTCTCTCTGCTGTAATGATGAGCAGGAACACGTTTGTAACCTAAACCTGAAATTGCGAACGATTAAGCTTTTTAAGCCCCCCCACCACCACCACCACCAATTATTGAGCTAGTCCTATTGGAAAGATGAGAAGCAGACTTTGTGCTGTCCACAAACTTTTGCCTCTGTAGTGTAGAAGTGGTATAATGGTCCAAATCTTGACCAGCTCTGAACATAAATAGTCCGAAAACCCCATATGATTGAAAAAAGGGGCAAAAGGGGGGGGGCACCGAACAGGGATGGACAACGGACGTAAGATATTTTGGACGACTGAACACGTTTCAGGTTGAGTTTGAGACCGAACGTTTATCTTTAAAAGGTTTCCGGCTTCTTCCCCCGTTTTCTGACTTCCTGCCTGTTTTCGAAACCAATCAGTTGTTCTTAGGCCCCTTAAATCCTTAATCGTTTGCCTTTTTAGGTTGTTTATATGACTGGCCTTTTGCTTCTCAAATGGATGGATGGATGGATGGATGGATGCAGAGCGCTTCTGACCCTTTTGCATTACGGTCGATACACGGGTACGCGCCGCTTAACGTCCCCATGACGCATGGAACAGGATTTTGAGCGTTGCCATAGGAACGTCATCGCCTAGATACTTTGCACGTAGTGTCTTATTTTCACAGCGATACGAATTGGAACGCGGCGTGCGTCACAGAAACAAGACGAAAGCACAAAAGCGCGTTTTGTTTTGTTTTGTTTCTCTGCCTTTCAAGACTGCGATTCTCTTTCCGGTCAGCGGGTGTCACTAGGGTTCGGTCGAACTAGTTTTCCGCCATCCTACTACAATTCTTAACAGGGACGTTACCTGGACGACGCGTAATCACCGGTCGTTTTCGGACGCCGTCCTCTGTAATGTGAACGTTTTTTTTGTTTCCGGTCCGTCGCACGTTCCGACGTTTTTGGTTTTTTTTTGTTGCGTGTGTTTTTTTTTAAAATAATGCCCTCGTCGCTTTGCGCAGCATGTCGGCGTGACGTAGTGTAGGTGTTGTTCCTTTCTTCTGCTCGCTCAGTATCGCCGGGCGTCGCTCGGGTCGCCGTTAGTAACGCAGTATCTCGTTAAACCGCTCCGTAGTGCTAACGTAAATAGTCGGAAGTTAACCTGCATGAACTTTGCCGTCGTTTTGGATACCCGAATTTTTTTTTTTTTTTTTACTGAACGCTCGGCTCGGGGACTTTCAGAGCTATTTACATTTGGGAGTTTTTGTTTTTTTTTTCCGTCTCGTAACGATGACGGTTATGACATTTCTCTGCCGGTGTTTTTAATGATGTTTTTAATGGCATGCTTTTGTACAGGGGGCTCTGCTGTTGTCTGAGCAGTGCTAAACGATGTGCCATGAGGGCGTGTCCGCGTGACCTTTGCTTCAAGAAACCTCGGGTTCATCCAGCTTTTAAAAAGTGACGTCCAAAAGTCTTAGGCCGCCATTACAATGTGACAGAGGTTGCCGAACAAGACTCCGAAAGACCCCACAAGACTGCGAAATAATTGCGTAGTGTTTTTGAATCAACGCATCGGATGGTGGCCTGAGACTTTTGCACAGTTCTGTGCATGCAGGGAAGGTGTGTCCCCTAAAGGACAGGAACACTGGATATCTTTTGAAAAATTGAGGACGTCCCCAAAACTGAGGTTCGGTTTTGGTGTAGCATTAGTAAGCTGCAGAAGTCATTAGGTCCATGGGAAGTCCCCGTAAACACGTGATTACGAGGACTTTTGTGTGTGTGTGTGTGTGTGTGTGTAGCGAGAATGTGAATTTTGTAGCGACACCTTTACTGCTCTTACAACATCAAGTCCAGCAGCTTTTTGTAGTGTTTCCCTTTCGGTTATATCAGGGTTCGTTTGGGTTTTTTTTGTTGTTGTTGTTTGTTTATTTGTTTTGTTTTTTTTTAATACGTATTGTTCAGGTCTTATTTTCGGAGGATGTTGTATAGAATCTTAAATGTAAAACGAGATTAGGTGAATCCTATAGAGATTAGATTAGTTTACTGAATCCTGTTTCTCTTTATCCTTCTTACGATTATTCTTATCTGTTCTTCCAGTGCTCTCTCTCTCTCTCTTTAACTTCAGCAAATGTGTTATTAATGATGTTATTAATATATTACCAATAAAAAAGACTAACCTCATTATGAATCAGGCTATTTTTGACAGCTGTCTTTACACGTTTCGTCAAGTTGTCCCATGATCGCACCCTTATCGTTAGCTGCGTTGCGCTATCCGGGTGCAGTTTCACTTTCTGAACAGCAGAGGGCGCATGTTATCCAGATTATGGCAAGTGTTACTCCCAACAGGAACAGAAACGACGCTAGAAGTGTGGGAGGGCGACGGAACGTTTTGTTTGCGCTTTGAACCCGTTTGTTGTCGTTTCTTTGAATGTTTTATTATTTTAACGGTTTTGTCACGGGGGCTCGGCGGGGGGCGGCACCGCTGCCTCTCAGCAAGCAGGTCCCGGGTTCGATCCCACGATGGGGCGGACGGGGTCCTTCCTGAGTGGAGTCCTCCCCGTGTCTGCGCGGGTTTACTCCGGGGTTTCCTCCCGCAGTCCAAAGGCATGCGTGTTAGGTGAATTGGCGCCTCTAAATTGTCGTAGACTTGGCCACTGATGCCGACGAGCGACGTTACATAAGCCAAGCAAACAAACGCGTCACTCCGAACGGGAACATGCGCCCTGGTGTCAGACCTTCAGGCCACGTGGTGCGTCGAGGAGGGTGGAATTTGACCCCGAGTCACTTTGTGAAAGGAACGAACGAAGCGAAAGTTATGGCTTCCTGATCTCTAATCTGATCTCCGTCCGATCTCAGGTCCTGTACATGTTCAGACTTGCCTGTCAGGATTCTAAACAGCATTCAGCACGTTGTCAGCATTTCGGAATCTTGTGTCCCTGTGGTCGGGAGGCCAAAATCCTCTCCGAAAGCCCCTTTCAGTTGCAGCTTTGTTCTTTGAAATGCTCAAGAACACCCCAAAGTGGTCTGATAAACAACAACCGGGACGTTCCCTTCACTTGCGATCACTTTGATCTAATCGAACATCGTGCCCAGAGACGTGAGACGGAACAGAACAGGTTTTATTTTTTATTTTATTATTTCCTACCGCACATGCATCGTTCAGAAAAGCCTTTAATCGTCGCCAGAAAACAATCCGAAACTACGCGGCGCAACCATTTTTTTACTTAAAAAGCTTGATACGTACATATATATTGTAGATCTGAGTTTAAAGAAGCGCCCAGAACGTTTGGGAACCACTGGCTATTTTTCCTCTCGAACAGTTCACAGGCCGATATGATTATACAATATGATTATACAAACCGATTTACTTCTTGCTACGGAACCCCAAACGAAACACCCGGGGGGAAAACCTTCGTTATTACAGTCGAAACCAAAAAGTGCTTTTATAAAGTATCGCCCCGAATTCTAATCCAAGCAAAGGCAAACCCTGGAGGCCCTGTAAGGGTTCCTGTTTTACAGCTGACTGTTAGGGAGCTGCTTCTTGAGGAATTCGAACACGTTCTTTAATTTCGGATCGGACCCATGATGTTGGTAGTAGGAACAGTAGTCGCTCAGCAACAAGTACAGTTTGCCTGTGGAAGAAAGAGAACTTTGTTTAAGACGCTGCATCGGCTCCCGAGCGCGGGAAACGCTTCGATATGTGCGTAACACTGACCGACGTTTACTTTGTCCTTGATCAGATCGTGCATCCTCTGCAGATCCTGAGCCTGATGTTTGTCCCCAAAGGTGAAGTAAGCCAAGTCTCGCTTGGCCTCAGCAGCAGCCATCATCTGGATCAGAGCTTTTTTTTTTTTTTTTAAACAAACCCAAAAACGAGACATGGGATGAACGGGGATGGCCTCCGGAAAAAATTCCACAGCCCTTTTTAGCGTCTGCGTCTGATTACCTTTGAGTCTGTGGTCGCCCTTGAACACCCCGCACCCCCAGTTCCCGGTCGCGATCGCAGGGACGTAATCTTCAGGGATCTTCGGGTCCCTCCGGAAGCCCACGTAGGCCTTCAAAAGCGCAAACGGAACAAATTCGGTTAACGAAGCAGGCGCTGCGCCTGAGACATTTGCTCAATAATTCCACTCAACGATTTCGGTTTTTCTCTGCAGGCCGGGGTTTGGACCCACGGGCCGTTTCCTCGCCAATTCTTGCTTCTAACTGGTTGCGTTTAGGTGCGCCAATATTTAGGTACCGTCTGACTGGAAGCACGAACACTTTTATTCTGTTTGTGTTTACATTTTTAACACTTAAAATGGAAGACTCCATAGTTATGGGAGTTTTGATCTCGGTTATTTCGCAGGACATAATCTTGAATCTGAGAGGGAACGCTGACCTTGTTGAGCTCTCGTTTTATGAGTCGGGGGCTGTACTGGTCTCCTCTGTGATTGAAGTTCATGGCGTCAATGGCGACAATCTGACAGAAGCGCCTTTTCCACTTGTCCCTGGAACCAAAGGGGCAGTTTAGAAAAACAGAACTAAACTCCGATCCTAATCCAAACAACAAAGGTATCGGGCGATGCGCAAAGTTCACGTATCGGTATCGGAACTGAAAAAGTCGGATCGGTGCGTCCCTACTGTGATTCCCAAACTGGGCCTCTCCGTAGGTACGACCCAGCGTGGAACGTTAAGCAAGCAGTCTTGGATTTACTACCAGACCTGCTTTGTGAGGTGGCCAGAACGCGGAAGAGCCATTTCAGGAATTTCGTTTTTAGCGTTTGCTCGCTTCCGCAGAAAGGGCTTGGCTGTGAAGGACGCAACAAGTGAGCACATTGAGTAGGCGTGGCTCACTGCTTACATGTGCAGGGGAAAGCTGGGGCAAAAACGGGTGCCAAACCCCCTCTCCCCCCGGTTATTTACCCTTTGGTCTCATCCGTATGTGCGCCGGTCCATCTAAAGGAATCGCTGTAGCCTTGGGTATCGCTGTACTTCTGCACCCCTGAGGAATTCCAAACAGCGAGAACGATTACGATGTTGATCACGGCCGAACTCTGACGTTCTGGTCTGCGCTCGACCGTCCGGTCGTTACCTGTGATCTTGAGGCACTCGTTGTCTTCCAGCTTTTCCGTGAACAGCCTGGACACGATCAGTTCTGGGCACTGCAGGAAGCGGATCTCCTCCTGGACCAATCCTCGCCCGAGCACGCCGCCTCCCACAAACTTACTGGCGAAGTCCACCTTCCCGGGGCGATGCAGATGAGATCAGGCAGCATTTTATTATCTCACAATCTCACAAATTCACACACAGGTGCATAATATGACAAATAAGAAGCCGGGACAGAACTGGATGCTGGAGGAACTGGGCTCCCATGTGACTTTGAGCTTTGGGGAGGTTATAATTGGGAGCGGAATTACTGCCAACGATAAAATACTTATTTTGGAGCAAAGCCTTCTGGTTCGCATGTGAGGGTTAATGTTCTAGAGCGGCCAAGTCAGAGCCCTGAACTGTTCAAAAGCAATGAACGAACTGCACCAGGAGACAAAACACAGCCAGCACCGGCGTCGGAAACCGGTCGGCGTTAAACTAACGGAGGTTGACGACGCACTTTTCACCACCTATAAACCAGAATATGACGGCGATCAAAAACTTGACGCACGGCCGCTTCTCCCAAGGTTTCCTCCCTGTAACGTTTAGGGATTTTCCTTTCCGCTGTCCTGCCCTAGGCTTTGACGGTGCGCTCAGATAGTAGAAGACGATCTAAAATTGCGGAGCTGCTTGGAGGCAATGCCCTACGTTTTGAGGAAACAAACCTGGAGCATGCCTTGACCCTCTCTCTCGATCAAGCCTTTTGCAGAGACGTGGAGGTTGGTGAGGCGACTCGTACTCCTGCCAATCAGACCAGGTCAGTCGGGCCTCGCAGAGCGGGAACACGTTTAATTCAGAAAGCACATCGAAGGTTACGAGCTTACGTACTTTGGCCAGTTGGGGAGGTCAGACTCCGCAATGTGGATTCTCTCGAAAGTAACAAGCCCCTCCGGTTTTGTGTCTGTGGCACAGCGGGGGGAAAAAAACCAACCGTGTGACATTTTCAAACAGTGGAGCGCGGTTTATGAACATCCGGGCGTCTTACCGCTGTCGGTCACCGTGTCAAAGTAATGGAACAGGGCTCTCAGCTTCTGCAGCTTACGTGGGCACGCGTCGGCGAACAAGCTGCACGAGAACAAATGCGACAGTTACACACACACACACACACACACACACACACACACACAGACAGCCCAGACTGACTCTGGACTGTTTTTTTTGGTGCAGGAAGTGTTATTATATAGTTACTTTCTCCAGCCTCTCTCGCTTTATTGAACGACATAATTTCTTGAATTCCCCCGTTTTCAGAATCAGCCTGTTGCTCGGCCCTATAAGCGTTACCTCACCGGCTGTTCTGCCCGGCAACCGAGCCCTGATTGGTCATCGTGATTTCAAATCTGTTTTCTTCCGCCCCTAAAAGTCTCGGTGGGACCCTGCGGGCAACGTGCTCGAGACGAAACGGGCCTGTGCTAAGCGGCGTATTACAGCACAGGACACCCCCCCCCCTTCCTTTATCGAGGGTCTTGAAAACCGAAAGAATTCAGAAGCATTGACGGTGGGAGCTCAAGCAGGGGACAGGCAAAGGAGTACTACTTACAATAGGACGGGTATTTACAGTTGGCTACACAATATGGGGGAATAAGGAAGGGGGAGTCACAACAGACCCTAGTCCAAATACGAGCTTAACTCCCGCCTCTGCTCGTGGATCCACAGCAGTTCGTTCCAACTGCCAAGACCCTCGGCCGATCGGACGGTCGTTACGCAGAGAAGAACAGAAGTGACTTCCAGACCTGCTGAAGTTGATGGTTGGGAAATTGGCATATTCGCTGCCCGGCTTGGTGCTATTTCTGTGAGGGAAGGTGCAGAAGAAGGCGTTTGCCAACAGACAGGCGATCTGCTCCTGGGACATGGTTATGGCGTGACTCCTGCCACGTCTCAGCAAAGGGATGGGCTGCGAGCAAGCCAGAACGTAAAGACGATCAGCTCTCCTGCGTTTCTTTACACTCTTGTCGTTTATCGTAGGAAGGGTCGGGCACTTACGGACTGGATGAACTCGGGAAGCCTCAGGGCAAGGTTAGCCATTTTGGCGATCACTAAGGAGAACGTGCATTTCTCTTTATCGCCCATGTCCTGGTGAACAAATTGGCAAGTTAGAGAATCGACCATCACACACATAAGACCTGCACCCATGTGAGCTGCTGGTGAACTCACTGACCGACGTGTAGTACCGGAGGGCGTGAAAATTCCACGCCTTGCTGTGCCCTTGGTTGTAGGACTTAATGGCCGCCTGAAACGAGAACAAAGATTCAGCGGCACGGCGACGACGGTGCGTTTTTACCTTGTTACAGCGTCGCCTCGAACCTCGACGTCTCCCACCGTGGCTTGGCCATTCATTAAGTGCTGCAGAGCTTTCTTTGTGACTTTCCAACGCAAATAATGGCTGGACTGTGGCTAGAGGGGGAAAAAAAAAACAAACGAACACGTAATGAAGGCTTTCACGCTGCTTAACCACAAATGACGCCTCTGCTTCCAGTACCAAACCGTTTAAACTTCAAACATGTACACTTACGAGGCCCGGGGGTAGTTTCACGTAGTCGTGGTGCCAAAGTAACTGCGCCTTGTATGGAACTATTCTGCCATCTTCTAACTGTATTGTCTGTTAACACAAAGGGGTTTGCTTTCATGGTCAAAGTTGCCGTGGCGTTTTTTTTTTTTTTTTTTTTTGGTCTAGATCTAGATGTCGACCTCTTGCCGCCGGCTGTGGTTTCTAGGGGTGTAACGACGCACCTGTCGCACGACGCGCCTCGTATGCTCACGTTCTCGTTCTCGGGGACACTCCTAATGTGATTTCATTGCAGATTTGTAGGATTTTAATAGAGGAAAAGTTTGCACACTGTTCTGAATCGTCGGTCTGCGGCCATGGGGAAGGACGTTGGGAGGCGACGGTTCGAATTTTACCTAGCATTAGAAATAGGAATGGGATATTCCGGTAGAATTATTTTCGTTTGCAGAGGACTAAAGTTTAAAGGGGAAAAAATCGGCATCGGTTTGCACAGCTTACACGTCATCCAAAGTCAAACGAGGCATCGTGAGAAGATCGGATCGGGACCTCTCGGCGCATCGTTACACCCCTCGTCTGCAAAATCTGGACGTCCTTCCAGTCGCCAGCGCAGGCCGCTATTTCCAGACACTCGTTGTGTTATTGTGTACAGTGTTTACACTGCACCAGCTCGTTTTATTATTTCAAAAAGCCTGCATGAGCACTTACATTTAAAAGCACAGTGTGTTCAGGGGTTGGCGACATTTGGTCCTGCACCTCCATGTGGCACATGGGCTCCTTCTTCATCTGTTCGATGGGAAACGTCTCACATTCCAGCTCACTCTCTCGGCACGAACTGGCACCATTATAAGTGGGGGAGCCAGTGTTCATTGGGTCTGGAGGGGAGTCGCTCTTAGATGGTTTGCTCGATGACCCTCCGTTCTCCATATGCAAGCCTGGGATAAGAGGCTCTTGCGGGACGTCTTTTTTGTGGTTGGACACCTGCTTGGAAACGGAGCGACAAGGACAATCATTTAAAAGCACTAACTGCACAAGCCTTCTCGGATCACGGTCGCAAAATAAACACTGATGAACACGGAGTCGGTATTCAGGTTTTACAAAAGACACAAAAGACAAGAATGACCGCATAGGACAGAAACGGCGCAACAGCTGTATTTGGTTTGGCCCTAGTTAAATCCCTTGTTGCTTAGTTGTTTAATACAAGAACAGTGCAGCCGTTGGACGATTTCTACATGATCTCTATATTTAGATTAGAGTCGAATAACCTTGGGTGCAATAAAGGGAGATAGTGAGCTGCCTGGCTTTCGAATTGACAAGCGAAACCTGATCCGCGGTTTGGAACAGATTTACGTTTCGTTTGCCTTATAAATCATTTGAAAACGTTTCCACCACATACATTTATAAATCTATATTTCCGCGGCATAAACCCTGGTGCTATCTTTCTATCTAACTGGACACAAATGTCCATCGAGTTTAGTTTCAGTCTGCAAATACGACACGGGATCTTCAGCACCTCTGTGGAAATGCAAGAACCGAGAAGTTGTTTGGGAATAAAACCGGACACAGAAAGTACTCTAAATGAGCGGGTGACTGTTCATAATTGAGCATATTTAAGTCAACCTCACCACTCTCTGGTGTTATAACTGATAATACACTTATTTTATTGTAACAGCTTCAAAGCAACCGCCTTAAGAGAGGAGGAAATAAGAAGTGAATGCTGGTTCTACTCACGGTGTGTACGCTCAACACGGCCGCTCCTAAGTCGAATGTGAAAGTAAAAGGCAGAGATGTTTTTCATACACACACGGACACACACACGCACTCTGTGGGCTGTACATAACACAAGTAAGAGTTTGCAAAATGCTTCATGTTAGCATGTTTCTACACCTCTTTCACGATATAAACTCTACTATAAACACGTTCACTAACACTACAGTACACTGTCATAGACGGTTTTAGACGGTTATTTAACACACACTTTTTGAACACTTAATAAACGTGCATTCAGGACCAATGTGTTGTGCCAATT
>JAUZST010007360.1:0-14231 GCA_034779995.1 Parotocinclus haroldoi | reverse complement strand
GCGGGAGTTAGACCGGATGTCAGGGGGCGGGGCACCTGTCAAAATGAGTTTGATGATATGTACATTTTATTCTCTCTCTACTGGAATTCAAGTTAAAACTGTTAACTTAACATGTCAGCTGCGTGGAGTTATTTTAAGTTCAAGGATGATAGGAGTTAAAAGTAAAACAGCCCAGTGCAGCGCATGCAACACCAGTGTTTCAAGAGGTGGTAGCAGTGTCTGATATCAGTTAAATTGCATATATATGTGTGTTTATATATATATATATATTAAGACAAAGACTAAATATACACTTAAAATTAATATAAACTATTAGTAACTAATATAATTTGTTTGCCATAGACAGAAAAAAATCATAATAGGAAGCCATCAAAAATATAAACATTTGTCATAAACACAGCATTATAGAAAAATCTAACAACACTAAACAAGATGCCCAAAAACATCATCACTACAACAGTAAAAACAGAACTGATTTTATTTTATAACATCTTTGGGTAAAATGTAAATGAAGTACACTAATCACAAACATTCATTTTTCACCTAATAAACAGAGCTGTAAATGTGGTAATGAGTGGAAGTGCCTGGTGCAGGTTAGTGTACCTATCACTTATTAACACGTGGAGAGGCAGTAAGTAGGCTGGGAATCTTATTATTGTTTAGAAACACGCAACAGAGCTTCATTATGAAACGACGCTGACTTCATAACAGAACTGGTAATGTAACATCCTTCCACTTTTAACTACCGAATGTGAACAGTCCAACGGTTGTTGGTTTTTAAAGTTTTCATTTTAACTAAGTAGCACTGTTGGTAATCCAAACACTTCATGTATACATGTAAAGTGATCTGAACCACTGCCTGTACAGCTTCTTACAATAAATGTCTTGAAGTGTACAACAAAGCCTTGCTCAGCCTGCTACAGGTAATAAATAACAATATTTCTTATTTAAATTAGAATAACTGTACACAATAAAAGGAACAAAATGTGTGGACAGAGAATACTCGATGTAAACCAAACAAAGCGTGAATGGGGTTAAAGTCTAGAAGATTACACTAAGAAGGGACGCTCTTATTACAGAGCGGTTGTGTAATATATTGATGATAAATGATACAATACTTGATGATACCATGATATTAGTTTGATATTAATATATAGACAAGAAACATATGGGCAAATCTCTTCTGTACACACTTAAAGCACGTTTTTATACCACATTTGGTAATTCAGCTCCAGAGTCAACCTTTCTGTGCTGTAATTGCTTTTATCATTGAAATAATTTATGGATATGTTACCAGCATAGTTTTAAAGGTTATGCACGATCTCTCCAAAATCTAAAAAAGTTCATCTTCATCTTCATCTTCAAGCTTCATCTTGACTTTTTTTCTTAACCAAAGTCAGCTACATAGGAGCAGCTTGGTAAGAGAACAGTACTTAAGAATCATTGACAGCTGTAGAGCTACAGTAACTGGTAATGAATATCTTATAGAATCAAAGTTGCAGAATTGAAAACCTTAACAACAACTGTACATGATAGTCTTGTATTGAACAGTTAATGAAGAAATACTTTCTCTCTTTCAGTTGAGTTGAGAAAGTCTTTAAATTCAACATCAGGCACTGAAGTAAGCTAAAGATGGTTCTGCTAATAGTATTCCTTTTATAAATTTTTAAAAAGAGAGACGGCTTCCTTTGAACATCTCTTTATTTTATGGCCTTTGGAAATAGTAATAAAAGCCAAGACAAGTAAACTGTATGTTTTAGCTTTTTAGCACAGCTAGTAATACAAATGTAACTATTTCAATTAACATGTAGGCCTCCCAAGGAAGATGGGTCCCTTTTTGAGTCTTAGTCCTTCCCAAAGTTTCTTACTCACAACTTTGAGGGTTTTTTTCTTGCTACTGTCGCCATAGACTGGTTCAATTTGAGATTGGCCTTTTAAGATAATATAATGTTGTAAAGCTGCTTTGAGCTCCATTGTAAAAAGTGCTATATACATAAATATGACGTTACTTATGGGCACAAAACAAAATTCTTTTAACATTTTGTCTCTAAACAGGTTGTCATCTCATACACCAATCAACAGTGCAGATCACCGAGCAGAGGTGGTAGGTGGAGGTTTTTTTTGGTGCAACTTACTTGTGTTTGTGTCTATGACCTGCGTATGTGTCTGCTCTATTGTAAGTAGTACTTCTTTGTTTGTCCCTCAATACCTGTGTATTCTTTAAAACCCACAGCTTTATAAACTGGTTACACGGTGGATCGGTGGATAGCATGGCAAGAAGGGCCTGGGTTCGAACCCAGGGTGGAGCAGCCAGTTCCCTCCAACAATCATAAGACATGCATTAGGTTAACTGATAACGCTTAATTGATATCGACGTTAGTGTATATGTATGTGAATGTATGTGACTAGTCATGAGATAACTTTGGGTATACATATAACCTAGTGTGTGCCACTCATGCTGATAGTGACATTAAATAAACCAAATAAATACCAAATAATATATTGGGCTAACTTAGTGGATCAAGACTCTGGTTTATCTGGCTGATCTTCTGTGTTGCTTGTATTACAGTCTATCAGTGCATTTGTGTCTTCCGTCAAATAAAGGTGTCAGGTCTATTGTATTATCCACGTGTGTTATTACTTTGCCTTTCACAGAGACGTAACAATCATTTGTACTATTGTATTTTTGAATTATTTGGAATTCTCATAAATTAAGAATTACAGTAGGTTAACTAATTAATATGTTTTAGAGACAGTTTAAACACACAGAAGCCAGATATTAGTAATTAAAGCAGAAGATAATGTAAAGGAAAGATAATAAATGAAATGTATTATTTAATAAAAGAGTATAGAATAATATGGAGTGTGATAAAACAGAGAATTGAAGACTATAGAATTGAAGATAATAAGAGATCTAATATAAGTCAAGTATAAGTATATGAGTCACTGTAGGTTCTTGTGTCCTTAGAGAAGAGGGGGTTTCTTATTGCCTTCTGAGGTGGCCCAGGTAACAGTGTGATGACTGGAACTGCTGACAGAAAAGCAGCACTCAATATCTACCAGTAATCTAATGCCTGACGTTTTTGCGTTAATTAAGTTAATCTGTAATGTAAAATATAAGGGGAATCATCACAGCATGCTTTATGACAAATAGTGCTCTGGATTCATGTCCACACACACGGTCACATCACACATCGCATCAGATCCGATGTTTCAGCAGATTCAGCTTTTCAGATCATCAGTTTCCTCAATTCCGATACATTTATTAGAGCATCCTGTGAACTGTATATTTATTTAGTTGCTGAAAGACGGCCCATAATTCCACCCAATAAAAATGTGGATGAATTGTACACCAGACAGGGCAAGTACAACAGGCCCTCATCATAATGAATCAGGCATAAACATGACAGCAAGGCTGACAGCCAACTTCCTGTAAACAACCCATTCCACTGAGAAGAGCTGCAAGAGTTCTGTCAGTGCTCGTCTGAATAATAGGTTATGTTACATGGCACATTGGGGGGGCAGCGAGTGGGAAAGTGTAACCTGGCAGTAATTCCTCTTCTTCTCTGACAGTAGGAGCTGTATGTTTGTTTGTTTATCTGCAGAAACGTGACAATGAAGACCGTTATGGTGGTTCACGGTGGTGCATGGGCCATACCCGACACTTTGGCTGAGGCATCAGTAAATGGGGTGAAAGCAGCTACTCAGGCAGGAGATGTTATACTGAAGAGAGGGGGAAGTGCACTGGATGCCGTCGAAGCGGCTGTGAGGATGATGGAAGATAATCCAGCTTTTGATGCAGGTTAACACCGAACTTTGTACATCATGCTTTGTACCAGATCTCTGTCACTTAATTTTCACTACATCAGGTGTCACAATAATCCAGCCAGTAACATTTAGTTGCATTATTGGCATACAGGTATCCGCCATTTATTGATTGATTGAAATTCTGTGGAACTTGTGAACTTGTCATTGACCGGATATAACAATAGTCACATAGTCCTTTTATGCTACTATAATGTAAATATAAGGTATCTTCCCAAAAAAAATGGCATGCAAAATACATGTACATGTGTCAGAGAAGACGCTGAAAAAAAGACAAAATGCATTAAAAGACAATATTATAGTTTATATACAATAGTTAGAGTTTAGAGAGAACACAGATAGTGGGGGATAAACAAAGGAATATGACTGTTCTTATAATAGGACAGGCATATATACTGATGAACCCGATTTACAGCTTGTTACAAATAAGCAGCATGGCTTGGTCCTGGGTTCAAATACAAGGGTAGAGGGGTCTGGGTCCTTCCAGTGTCTGTGTGGATTTCCTCCTACAGTCTAAAGATGCGTGTTAGGTTAAATAAATGAAATCTACATTGGCATTGACCTGAGTGTATATACATGGCTAGTCTTGAGATAACCTTGCGTGTGTCACTGAAATGACCACTGATGCTGAAAGGGACAAATAAATAAGCGGCAAGTCATACACACAAACTCGAGTTACTGGTACAAGAAAGTCCCTGAACACATCAACAGAGTTAGAAAAGTCTTTAGCGAGCATAAACGCACACAAGTGGTAAGGTAGTTCTTTACTCACACAAACACAAGGACGTAAATTTCATTTCAATATTAGGGGAACAATAGGGGGTAACAGATGCCAAAGGCGCTCCCAAAAGTTTTTGGTTTATTTGGTTTCTTTAACGCTACTATCAACATCAGTGGCCATTTCAGTGACACACACAAGGTTATATCCATACGCAAGGTTATCTCAAGACGAATCATATATACACACTCAAGTCAATGCCAATTTAGAGTAATCGTTTACGCATGTCTTTGGATTGTGGGAGGAAACCAGAGTACGAGGAGTAAGCCCACGCAGACATGGGGAGGGCATGCAGACTCCACGCAGAAAGGATCCAGAAGTACTGTTTGGTATATACATGTCTACAGATTTTAAAATGTTTTAATATGAGCTGTATGTGGCATATATAGGAGTAGATTTCTCAATGAGCAACGGCTGCAGCATGATCTCATCTAACAGAATCTGAATTGAGAAGCATTGTGAATAGGGTTTCAGTATGAATTTGCACTGTAGTCAGTAAATGTTTTATTTTCCCTAACAGGGTTGGCTGCAGAAGGTTTACTATGACATCTTTGAAGCGTTACTTAAGAGTTTAGGGGTATATTATATCGCTGAATAAATGAAGGCAGATATTCCTCAGAAATATTTATTTATTGTGGTTGACTCTAAAAAGGTGGAAACAATTAAGCCACAGAATGTAGTGAACTGAAATAAGTAAAATATAATTTAACACATGTGAGAAACCACTCACTTGTGGATCAGCAGCGTTGATTGGCTGTTAAAGTGTCTGTGTTAATTGCCAATGTTCAGTGAGTTTAAAGAGATTTTTAGTTCCTATTATAACTTCTAATTCATAACATTCATTAGTGCTCTGTTGAATACTTAATGTACACTGCTCACAAATATTGGGGGATATTTTATTAGTACATTTTTGAGAGGAGTTTATATAAAATCCTTATGTTCTTAAGGTTTCTCCTGATGTAGGTACATGCAGAAACTGGAGTTTGAGGTGAGATTGTAGGTAGCTGAAACAATTTAAATAGCATTAAGCACCATGGTGCTGTTTGATTTACATTCGCTGCTGGCTGCTTCGTTTCCATCAAAATTGAATGTGCCCTAGTTAAAACAGTACTGTGCAGTAGTTTGACCTCCTCTGCAGCTGGAACTTGGACTGGATTCTGTTTTATGCCTCCGACACTTGCTGTTAATGATTATCCAGAGGGCAAGGTGAGAGGTTCTCAAGTATTCATCAGATTACAGTGGGCCAGCAGGGAATGTACAAAACACTTCATTAATGCGACTCGTCTGTCAGGGTCTTTCTCATTTATGACGTTGAACTGCCATGGTGGGTGAAACAGCAGAACCTCTTCACAGGAGAGGAGCAGAATCAGCACTACATTGGGGGATCATTTTATACACCGGAGTAGCCAGGGGCAGAAGCTGATCAATACATGGCTAATGTAGTGCTACTTAGAGGGGTGACAGACATAGGAAGGTGTAAATGAGTGGAGCATGTATCTGGAAAATACAACTGTTCTCACTCCCTTGTTAGACGTGGTCAGCATGAGAATAATATGGTAAAAGAAAAATGTACACTTTTAGTGTTGTATTAATGCGTAGGTTTATTGCAAGTTAATTCTATATTATGCATATTAATGCACATTTAGCCAGCTTTCTAAGGAGGTGGTTAAAGTTAGATGACAAGCAAACCAAGTAATTAGGAGTCACTGGGTGCAGGCAAAGGGCTCCCAGAATTGGATCCCAGTCCATTAGAGGCCCCAAAATAAAGTTACAGAACACTGGTTTATGTTTATGTTGGTTCAGCGATGCAGAGAAAACAGATGGAATTGTGACATTGAGGAAAAAAAAGCTTCAGATATACAGATGGAAAGAAAAAGATTGAAAATCTAAAACTGAGCGTGATCAGCTATAACCAGTAATCAGCCGAGCAGGCTTATATAAGCAATTATGTTCCAGTCCCATTTAACTTGTGCAGTAGCGCACGAATGGGAAAGAGGCACAAAGACAGTCACAGAGGAACAGCACAGTGCTTTTACTAATTCAGAATTCAGTTGATGTACAGAGCTATAAACATGGCTTAGCCACTCACGTTTGTTTATGGGACCGGTACTTACACATATTGATGCATGTTATTGGAGTTATTTTATGTGCAATTATTCAGAGCATAGCAGTGTCGTAATGATGTATGGACATTACTAAATGAACATTAGGTTTGTTTCAATCAAAGGTAGAAATTTCACTGATTTATAATTTCACTCAGTAGCACTATGAACCGTTCCTTATTTGTATTTACAGTCTTTTATTTATATAATTTTTGATGTTGCTAAATGTAAAAACAGAAATTTCTTTAAAAACAAATGGGCCGTTTTGCAATTGTTTGTTTGATTGTAGAAACGAAACACACTGGTAAAACCTTTTAAAAAATGATGAAAAATATTTCCTATCAAAATAACAAGGGATTTTTTTTTCAAAAAAATTTAGTAAAAAAAAAAAAAAAAAATCAAAGATTTCATAGGGCCCTATATTGGTCAATATTCTTCCTTAAACAGTCTGAAAATACATGCATGAAGCTGACAGTACATGCAAATGTTACTGCTACTGCGTGACAAATTATAGACATAAAGTCAGAATTTCAAGTC
Source organism: Parotocinclus haroldoi (assembly GCA_034779995.1). Taxonomy (NCBI): domain Eukaryota; kingdom Metazoa; phylum Chordata; class Actinopteri; order Siluriformes; family Loricariidae; genus Parotocinclus; species Parotocinclus haroldoi. The sequence goes on along the minus strand of JAUZST010007360.1, from coordinate 6,989 downwards.
CAACTTGGAGGTAGGTTTTAATTATTACAGACATCCTCTTCATCAAATTCACTCTGAGATAGGATACGTCAGCACGAGGTGAAACATCCAGTGAGATCCTGGACACATGATAGCAGTTATCCTCATTTCCCCCAGCAGGCTTTTGATGATTGAAGGTTTCCCAATAGACTACCAAGTGTGCAAAGTCAGTGAAGTTGAGTCCATTGCAGAAAAGAGCATAAAGGTCACAATTTAATTTCCCCCCTTTTTCCTCCCACTGTGAGAAAATATTTGGACAGTAGATGTGTGTGCGCGCGCGCATCTATATTGGCAAACAGTCTGTCACTTCAGAGTAATGCTGTAAAAGGCTTCTGCAGCAGTGCTACTGTCTTACTGTAGGTCATGGTTCTGTGCTGAATACTGATGGAGAAGTGGAGCTTGACGCCATCATCATGGAGGGCAAAACACTGGCCACTGGTGCAGTTTCTTCAGTCAGAAACATCGCTAACCCAGTTAGCCTTGCACGTGCTGTAATGGAAAAGGTGCATTTTCAACCATTTTTATTCTTGTACCTTTTAATTCATGTTTGTGAAGATTAGACTGTTTTATAACGAATTTGAACTAGCAATTATTAACTTTTGAATTATGTGACTGACTTATGTTTTATTTGCAACTTTGAAATTCCAGTTATTTACTGGATTTCTCCACGGAAATAAGGCTTTTCTTTTGCAAAAGTGACAACCATGTTTGTAGCATGAAAGACAAGTCGTTCAGCATTTCACTACAATCCCAAATCTGAAAAAGTTGGGACAGTAAGTTGGGATAGAAAAAATGCTGTTGCTTACATTTTCTTTGACATTTAACATTTACAAAAGACAAACAAAAATTCATCCTGCAAACATGTTTTAAGGTGTACGGGGTTATCTTTCTTTTTGCATTTTACAAAAATCTCCACACATTCTCTGTTGGGGAAACAAATTCCACTGGATTTCTTGGGCCATTTAATGACGTTATTCTCTGTAGTGGGAGAAATATTAGTAACATCATTTTTATATAATTTTCTCATGCATTTGTTGACAAACATCTGGCCATCTTTGTTCCGCAAAGACTCCCTCTACTGCTTTTGTAAAATCATTTTCTTTCAGTAAATGTACTTAAGTGGTTGTAATAATAACTAGCTAATTACTAACTAAATACCAGCAAATAACTGACATAACAATTGAATCTGTAGTTAGAAACGGACAGTAATAAGAAATAGCTTGTGATAACTGTCCTTACTAGTTACACGAGTACACGACATTTTAGTGGCTGTTATTTGATCTTTTAATGGGACAGCACTGAAGATATGCCACTTTGATATAATGTAAAGTAGTCAGTCTGCAGCTTGTATAACAGTGTAAATCCTGTGCCCCTCAAAATAACTCAACACACAGCCAATAATATATAAACTGCTTTCAACAAAAGTGAATACACTCCTAAGTGAAAATGGCCAAATTGTGCCCAGTTAGCCATTTTCTTTCCCTCATGTGACTTGTTAGTGTTAGTGTAAGGTGTGAATGGGGAGCAGTTGACTTAAATTTGGTGTTATCGCTCTCACACCTTCTCATACCGGCCACTGGAAGTTCAAAATGGTACCTCCTGGCAAAGAACTCTGAGGATCTTACATTTCCATCATTTAGAAAATAGCCCTATCCAGTCTTACAATCCAAGCAATTGTGGTTTAAGGGCCCTGCTCAGGGACCCAATCGTGTTAGCTTGGCAGAGGTGGGATTTGAACCCTGGACTTTCTCGTCCATAGTCCAGCACCTTGACCACATTGACCACTAGGCCACCATGGGCTTGAAGAAAGAATTGTTGCTCTACATAAAGATGGCCTACGCTATAAGAAGGTAGCCAACACCCTAAACATGAGCTGCTGGTTTAACAGGACAGAATCCACTCACAACAGGCCTCGTCACGGTCAACCAAAGAAGTTGAGTGCACATGCACAGCGTCACATCCAGAGGTTGGCTTTTGAATATAAAATGTAGGAGTGCTGCCAGCATTGCTGAAGGTAGTGCTGGAAAATAATGGTGGCCGCACAATATATTGACACTTTGTGCACAGTTTGGCTATTTTTACTTTAGGGTGTACTCAGGTGTGTGTTGAGTTATTTTGAAGGCACAGCAAATGTACACTGTTATATAAGCTGTAGACTGACTACTTTACATTGTGTCAAAGTGTCATATCTTCATTGTTGTGCCATTAAAAGATCTAATAACATAGCTACTAGAGAGATACAGAGGTACTGTAACTGGTAAGGACAGTCACAGTTAAACTGCATAGGTAAGGCTGTCTTCCATAATCTTTTTTTGTTTTGCTTTTAAAACCATGGCATTGGCTTAGATCCAAAAAACAGCCTACTTCTAAATTCCAGGATTTCTCCCTTGTATAAAGCTTCAGCGTGTTATTTCATTGGCAGTTCTGACATGAGTCAAAGGGAGGTCAATGCTGGCTGATTTTCAGATTGATTTCAATCAGCACTCTTTGTGATAGCGAAAATGGAAGTCTTATAAATCAGAATTTGGAGCTCATACAGAGAACAAGGATTTAACTAATTGAGTGAGCAGCACTTCCAACTCTACTATTCCAACTCGTTTTACCTTACTGACACAATTTTGTACTTGAAAGGGGTGATATCTGCTTCGGTTCGCCTGTTTTATCACCATGTAATGTTGTCACCTTGAGATGTTATCGTAGGGTCAGGAAATGCTGCTGAGACCTCATTACTGAGCATTAACAGGTTGTCATACTGTAATAGCATTTGCCTTGATTTATTCATTTAACTAACTTTCCCCATCTGAGTTTTAATTACTTCTTTCAAAATCTAATTTGGAGCAGCTATAGAACTGTACACCTTTTCTAAATTTTGAACATCGGCATCACAGAGATTAGTAAACAAGTGTAACATTAGGTTAGTTTCTTTTTGGTTGGAGCCACAGAATCGTCTCCTATACTACGCTTTACTTTGCATCAGGAATAGCACTACTGAAATATTTCCAGGCAGAACTAAAATAAATATCCACCTTTAACTTTTCACACCTCCAAGACACAAATTTCACCTTTGCTGACAGCAGACGCAAGGGAATTAAGAAGCCCAGATTACATGAGAATTGATTAGGTGCAGCACCTGTCTTGACTGCCCCTAAAGACCTTGGCCTTACTAAGGACTGGTGGCTCTGTTAAATAGGCCATATTAAAAATTCATCAGGCTGTGATCAATGTAGCGATCAAGCTTCACCAAGCTCTGGTCTGTGATCTAACTGCACTGCACACGACAGAGAATAGTTGCATTAATATCCACTTTAATATTTTAAAGTTTCCAAGCAGGAATTATGGTGTGTCACAGTTTTATTTTAGGGCCTAAAATGAAACCATAAAACAGTATTATTTGGTGTTGTGTCATATTGCAGTGTATTTTGTATTATGTGTTAGCTGCTTGGCTGTGTTAAAGCTACAGTGTTTGTTTATTAGTTAAATAGATACACACCATGTATTTACAAATGTTGGCTGTATAGGTTAAGGTACCATTTGAAAGTATACAATTACTGACTGGATTAAGCCATGCTGTACAAAGTTTGTTAAATCATTCCAGCAATGGAAAATGATGACTAAATGAGCATGACTAAACTTGTGTGGGGGCTGTTTATTAGTAGCTTAGCTTCAATTGCTATTCACGATTGGACCAACGTTACATTGATACTATTCAGACACATTCATACTGAGCTAATTTAGAGGAACCAGCTTACCTAATGCATGTCTTTGGAATGTGGGAGCCAACCAGAGTACCATGAGTAAACCCACACGGGCCTAGGGAAGACATGCAGAGGTCGGGCTCAAACCGGGGATTTTTGGCTGATTGTATTGGTAAAGTGCCTAATTTTGCCTCAGAATGACACCCTTGTCATTTTAATCTTTTTGTTCTTCAGACTGAGCATGTCATGCTGACAGGCCAAGGGGCGAACCTGTTTGCAAAGAGCATTGGTATTCCTACAGTCCCACCAGAGGCGTTAGTGTTGGAGCAGGAGAGGCAGGAGTGGCTGCACTACAAGAAGTATTCTGTTGGTGTCAAAGACTTATTTAATTCACAGTGGTAGGTAACTCGCCATTCAAAGTCAGGATCCTGAGTGAGCCAGGTCAGACAATTCCCATGTTCTTTTAGTGGAACCATCATTAAATTCAATTAGGAATTTAATTAAGTAGTATGTGAATAGTGAGTTGAATTGAAACTGACCTTTTACCATAAAATACAATTATTGTACATTTGCTAACAAATACATTATTCAATCCTTGCACTTTGTATTCTACCTGCAGATTAAATTTGAAGAGCCCGTTAATATTGACAGATATCAGATTGAATTCAGTCAGCTCTCTTTTGAAAAAAAAAAAAATATATATATATATATATATATATATACATATATATATATATATACATACATACACACACTGCAATATGAATTTATAGTTCATAAAGCAAAAAAGAATTTTTGTGTGAATTTGTGTGAAGTCTTTGTCCTTCCATATTTTATTTTTTCCATTACAGGCATTTGCATAGCTAGAGGGCTACACTTCGATTAATTAATTGACTATCAATGCAAAGAGAGCGAAGTAATCCTGTACAGAAACAAAGATGCACCCCAGCATCTTTGTTTCTGTACAGGATTACTTCTCTCTCTTAGCGAGCCCATAAATTAGGTTTTGGCCTCATTGTAGAATGTGGGGATTGCTCTGTCAGTTATGCCAGCCTTACAGTCTTTTTCACGCCTTAACAGTCCCATAAAATTAGCAAGGTTTAATAATATCATGAGTTTTAGGTATTGGCCCCCACATATAATGATGTGAGCATTGGCAACAGCGCTGTCTGTTGAGCCCGAGTTACGTGCAGCAATTGTGACCATGCTCAAGTGCTTGAAAGTTTTGGCTTGGCAATGCTTGGACTTGAACTCTGAGCCTTCTGATCATTTACCACAGTCACCAATAATGTAATGATACAGTGGAATGCATTCTAATTATCATCATGAATCCCGTTCTGTACTAGTACGTTCTTCGAAAGTTAGGAAATAACTACACCTACACTGGTCACAAAAATAAGGGGAAATACATTTTGATATTATAAATATATAAATTATAAATGTATGTTTGTACAGAGGATACTTAAAGTCAAGGACACTTTCAATTCATACAAGAAATATGTGGATCTTCTACACATTCTGCTGTTTGGATAAATAAATAAAACTAATACAAACAAGAATCTTTGTCAGTGTAGAAGTTTTGTTAGGTGTACGGTTTCAATTAAAGTAATATTAATAATAATAATAATTAATAATTAATAATAATCTGTAATAATCTTGATTGTAAATGTGTCATGGCCAGCACGCAAGCCTGTTGCAGGACCATCGGAGGTTGGTGTGAATCTCCATCCAGCCTCCCTCATACAACCTAACCATGTCTGCATGCAACACCTGCCTGGCCTGAACTCACCCCAGTGACTCGAAACTGGATTCCTGTGGTGGGAGACTAGGATATTAAACTATACCACCAGAGTGCCCAGTATATTTATGTCCCATGCTTTGAATCTGTATTATGTGAATTATCAGATCTGATGGTCCTCTGCAAATTGTGGAGCATCACAGCTAACCCTTCACGTACATGCTTCTGTTTGTTCCTTATCCCTCTACTTTGTCCCTGTGCGGGACAATTAATTAGTGAGTGAGTGCGACCCTGTGCTGCCCATCAGCTCCCATCTGCTAGTGAAGGAGACGAAACAAGAGATATTAAATAACGTCAATTTATAATCATTTTTGCTCCAAAATATACTGCTCACGAAAATTAGGGGATATTTCAAAATGAATAATCACTTTCACCCCCAATGCCCCAAAGGTTTGAGAAACATGATGGTTCAAGGTGTTGACTTGATTACTACAAATTTGCCAGATCTCAAAGCAATCAAAGATCTATAAGATGTACTGGCAAAGAAGTATGATTCAGGAAGTCCTCGCCTCATCACATACAGGACATAAAGGATCTGCTGCTAATATATTGGTACCAAATAACAGAACAACTTCAAATGTCCTGTTGGAGTTTGTGTTCTGATGAGTCAGAGCCTTGATGGCATGAGAAGGAACCTACAAAATATTAGGCAGGTGATTTTGATTTAATGGCTGATCAGTGCAGGTTTTCATAATATGTTTGCTGCTACAAACTGAGATTAATGTATGTAAACAAATATTTAAAAATATTTTGCAAACATACTGACATAGAATTCAATTGCAAGTCAGCTGGCCATCTGCTGCTAACTAGCAAGCAAATCATTATTGTTTAGGTAGTACTAAGAGCCCGTGTCTGTCACCTTGCAACAGGGAGCAAGGTGCCTGTCACCTCCGTTTCCCTTGCAGGTGGGTTTGGAGGAGGTCGGGCAGTGGCAGAGCACAACCTCAGACCCACTGGGAGCAAGTAAAAATAGTGCCAAGGGGGTGTTAAGTGACAGCTGGCTGAGGTGCAACCTTTCATCCCTCCTTACCGCGCCTCCATTATTCATGGCCTCCCTGTACTCAGCTACACCGCTGTCACTGAGCATTTGAACACAATTATCCTCTGCCTTCATTTAGAGAGATTCTATGGCAACCTGCTCCTTAAATTACTTGACCAGACTTATATACAATATCAGGGCAAAAATAGGGAAATTGCCAGAGTTCATGGGCCAAATTTCCTCCAAAATTGATGTGGAAAAAAAGTCTGCATTTTTGCTGCCTTGCAATCAAATCAAGCTCAGTGGATCTATGAATGTTTTTTCTACTGCTAATATAAATTTTATTAACAATTTGTTATTTATTTTAAACTATTTTTACTAAAATTTAATATACATTTAGTATTTGTTTAATTAACATCTATGCCGCCCATGGAGGACGGGTCCCCTGTTGAGTCTTGGTTCCTCCCAAGGTTTCTTCCTACCATTTTGGGGAGTTTTT
>JAUZST010007359.1:0-14232 GCA_034779995.1 Parotocinclus haroldoi | reverse complement strand
ATATATATATATATATATATGTGTGTGTGTGTGTGTGTGTGTGTGTGTGTGTGTGTGTGTGTGTGTGTGTGTGTGTGCGCACACATTTCAGGTCCTGGGTTTGATCCTAGGGTGGAGTGGTCTGAGTCATTTCTCTGTGGAGTCAGCATGTCCTCTAGTGCTAGGCCATCGATACTGATAATGACGTTAATTAAACAAACTTATATTTTTCAATCATTTTTTTAAAAACATTTTTACAACACTTGCCCATCCAATACAATGCACATTCCTTACAGGTTCTGTGCGATGTTGACTTCTTTGTTGTTATTTTCTGGGATTCTATTGCTAACAATCGTTTCATGATACTTTGGCAGTGTTCATCTTGTGTCTAAAGTATTTAAAAGTTGTTCGAACCCATCTCTCTCAACTGCCTGAATTGGTACCATGTCTTTCACTATGTATTTGGTGACAGCATTTATTATGTCTAACCATCTGTTGTTTTCTTGTCGTTAAGTCACTTTTTACAGATTGTTTCCACTAAGGCCGCTGTGTTTTTGTGTTGGTACCTTGACTGGTGTAAGGACTTCCGGTGTTTATTGTAATATTCTGCACAATGGTTAGACGGTGAGAAGTTTAGTTGTTGAGTTGGCTGTAACAGCAGCCCATTATCGGCTTGGTTTGCAAATGACTGTTTTTAAAGCAACAGCCTTTTTTTTTTAAAGCCAAACAATCTCTGTTAGTGTGGACCAGCCATGTCTAGCAAATAAATCTTACAGCATAGACTGTGAGGCAGGTGGTGTCTGTATTTTGTCTCCTGGCACAGTTTGTTTACACATTTTTAACTTTGTGCTTTTAGGTAGAATAATGGCTTGATTTGTGGTGCACATGTAGTGGTCTTATCTGCCTACGTGGTGCAGTGAAAATGTGAAAATGTAAGGCATGTTTATGACTTTTTTTTAATTAATGTTAATGTTTAAGATTAATGTTGGCTCGCAGATCGTTAAAACATCAATTAAGACATTGTATAGGTCCCCTCATGTGGCCAAACTATGACTCGGGTTCAGAATATTTCCAGTGAGGGACTGCTGACATTGCTAGAAATCAACCAAAGACTTTTTCCACTTGTGATGTCTTAATAGAAATGGAATAGCAGTGGAAGTAGTATGTTAATTGTTTCCACCTGCTTTACACTTTGTAGGTTTTGACACCTGAAGAGCTCGTCCAGGCCCAGCGTGCCGTTGCCTTCGGCTGCATCAAGTATGCAGACTTGTCCCACAATCGCATCAACGACTACGTTTTCTCCTTCGACAAGATGCTGGATGACAGGGGCAACACGGCGGCCTACCTGCTCTACGCGTTCACCCGCATCAGGTGAGCAGCACACGCTGGGGATCGATAAACGTACGCTGGGAGTGTGGGCTGCATTGATTCCTGAGCTAGCAAGAAAGTAGCACTCCCACTAGGGCTGCTTGATGAACCCAATCCAAATCAATAGCTCTTGCGGAGTACCTAGTTTGTGCTCTGTGACAGTTTCTGGCCAGTTTCAGTCGTAAATGTGTAAACTGTGAGTGCATGGTTGTGGGGCTCAACAATAGAAAAGTAGAGGTGACTGTGGTTGCAGGATAGGATGTGTTTACTGGAGAGGTTTAGTTTTGTCTAAAAAGAATAGATTTAGTCATGTAAGATGCACCCAGTTTGGTGTGCATTAACAAAAATGCATTGCCTTTTGACATACCAATCGTTACTAGTACTGCCTATTTAACCCAGGGCTTAATTAGAATTAGTTATTAGTTATTCACATTGACACCCCAAAATAAACCTTAACTCACAAAATGGCCAGAGATTCAGGATATTTTCCAGAGTGAAACTTCTACACCTGTAGCGTACGTGCTTGTGTGCTCACAACAGTGAATCTGAGAAGGCTAATGTACAGTCATACATCGGCACTGGACCACCTTCGGGAACTAACCAAATTTTGCAGTGAAAAAAAAAAAAAATCGTTTCGGCCTTTTTATTTTCATTTGTGACTCTTGTATTGGACGTGAAACATGGGATCACGATTGAGTGTCACAATAGCTTTTAGTGCAGATCTCTGCTGCTTTTCCAGTTTTATTTCTTTATTTCTTTGACATCTACAGTGCTGTAGCCGAAAATGAAATTTCCCATAATTTTTGTACAAACACAGTTTCGGTTAAACTCCTGAGTTTACCATACTTTAATTTTATTTTGGATTCTTTGGACCGTATCCCCATTGTGAATTGAGGTTCACCTGGGGGGAAAAAAACTCCATTAATTTTCTGGGGGTATGGAAAGCCTATGTGCTTTCTGGTCCTGCACTTTCAGCTGTTGAGTGAATTTGCAGGGACGTTAGCGGCTCTACATTCACTTGAGCTCACACCCGTATTGTCCTCACTTCCCTATTAGGGGGATGGTTGAATGTAGTCCAACTAATGTTGTTTACGTTCACAAGTACGATCTGAGTTGCTGTGCAGGTGTGAACGGGACTTTAGTGAGCAATAAAAACCCAAACTATCCGGTTACAGCAGTGGTAATGGCAAAGCTAGTGAATATGTTGAACATTTTGTTAATTGTCTAAGAATAATGGTGTCTGCAGGCACTAACCCTAAATGTACACAACGGTGTGTGGCCAGCTTCTGTTATTAGCCTTGTGTTATGAATCTGTCACAAGAAACAGAACAGCAGCTCAATATCTAGATGGGATGTCTACAAACATTTGTCTATACAGTGTATTTACACATATTTTAATGAGCCATTACAGAGTCAATTAATTTGTAATATAAGGAAGTACAAATATTAATAGTGAATAGTGAACAACCCCATAATGGTTGTAGATGTACAGTGTATATATAAATTACACATAGACGATGGGCATGCTGGGATTCACATTGTCGTCTCTGGAGCTGTGAGGCAACAGTGCTAACCACTAAGCTTTAATGTAAAATGTAAATGTTATACAGCTGACATACAGCTTTAATGACTGCCCAATCAATGTCTGTTCACTCATATCGACTGAGATCTTAGCAATTATCATAAATTATAATGGGAAATAATAATGTGTCTCTTAACCTAGTACACTGCGAAAAAAATCAATGCTGTTTCAGTACAAACAGCCAAGCAATGCAGATCCACAAGCAGAGTTGGGAGCTTGAGCAGAAGTTCGTCAATTTTGTAAATGTATGTGCCTGTCCCAGTGTCCCAGTTTTTTTTTTTTTTTTTTTTTTTTGGCCCCACGCACTACCAGAAATATCCATTGAATTTATGTTTTATTTGGATGATCTTCCGTGTTGTACATAAAACTGTCTATCCTTGCATGTTGGCCTCTGTCAATCGCTTGAGTTTTCTAATATTTTTACATATTGATTGCACAAATTTATCTTGTGAAAACAAGTCAAATAGTGCTTTTTTTCTTTACAATGGTGCATTGTCTCAAAGCAGCTTTACAATATCGTATTATCTTAAAAGGCCAATCCCAAATTGGGCAAGTTTAGCGTGACAGTGGAAAGGAAAAAACCCCTGGAATATAGAAGGAAGAAACCTTGGCAGGACCAAGACTCAAAAAGATACTCATCCTCCTTGGGTGGCCTAAATGTTAATTGAAATAATTAAGTTGTAGTAATAGTAAAATTAAGTAAACAATACAATTTAAATTATTCTTAAAATTTACATTACTGAATGCATACAGAAGCATTAAAAAGACTGTGCCACCATGATGTCCAGTTATCATCCATTTTAGTCAATCACCTGTTTTATAGAACATACTATGGTCATCAATTGGCGCATACCTGTATTATTATAAGTTTCCATCATACTAGGTCCTATTTATTGAGAAAGTAACAAAACATGCAACATTTACACAGGGGTGCCTAAGCTTCTTCAAAAGAATATAACAATAGGAGCAGAAAGGCAGTGAAAAGAAAGAACAGAACATTAGTATTTTCTACTGTTAGTTTCTGTTAGTCGTGATCCCCTGGTGCATGCAGGTACCTGCCAGCAGTGTGAGATCACCATATATTAATGTTCACACGAATGCATGAGACTCGTGCACGTGCGAGAGAAAGATTAATGCTGCAGTTAAACAGACCCTCTAGCACTCATTACCAATTCATGAACTACCATACCAGTGACTGAACTGAGGAGGATTTTGAGCACACATTACGCCGTTGTTTTCACCGACCAGTGGAGAACAGCAGTCAGGCTGCTTGCTCTGTGGAAACATTATACAGGATTGTTTTATGTTGAGACGTTTTATATAGGACTGTTTTATGTCCTCATAAACAGGCTCAGTCTTAGCACTAAATAAGGTAACATCTTTAGAACTCATCAAGACACGCTGAAAGGCCTTGGTATGCTATCGTTTTATAGCCAAAAGTCTGTAGTCACCCATATGTTAAATGCAATAAATTGATAGTATAGAGTTTGTGTCTCCTTTGTAGCTACAGTAGCCTTTACTAGATATTTCATGACTGTGAGGTCAGGCAGTGCCATTGGCTAATAAGCCTTGGCTCAGAGTTGGCATTTCAAATAATCTCAAAGGTGTCTGATGGAGTTACCATCTAGGCACATGCCAGCCAGGTTCTGTCCAAGACTGGGCAAACTGTTTCTTTATGATATTAGAATCGTTATTTTCAGTTCATGTGATTGGTGAAAGTGATGCAGTGGTCGCCTCACAGCTTCAGAGACCCAGATTAGAGTCCCAGCCTATCTGCTAACGTTTGGAGTCTGTATGTTCTCCTCGTGTCTGTGTGGGTTTTCTCCTGGCCCTCTGCTTTCCTCCCACTTTCCAAATATGTGTTAGGGCAACTGACTTCTAAAAGCTATGTCGGAAGGTTATGACAAATTTTAGGATTGCATCTTAAATGCTTGCTTCTAACAGTTTTTGTTTGTTATAAAAATAGTTTTTTTTTTTTTTTTAATTAGCTGTTTTTTTTTAATAATAAATGAATTACTAAAATAATCTTGGCCTTCCAAAGGAAGAAACATTTGGAAGGCCAAGACTCAAAAAGGGACTCATCCTCCTAGATGTTAATTGAAATTATTAAGTCGTATTTATAGTAAAACTAAGTCAATAATAACATTTTAAGATAATGAGATTTTAGCATGAAGTCCTTGGACACACATTGTTTCCTAATAGCTACATGATGAAGGGAGTTACTGCACTCTGGTGTGGCCTGGGTATGGTGGGACTGGTTTTTATAGATGAAAACCAGTAGAGTGATGCTGAGGTGGAGAAACATCTAATCGCGTGGTGCAGAAACTGGTAACGGAACATCAGTCAGAATATCACTGTGTCATGCTGATCAGAAGAACAGACTGGTTGCTTTAAAAGGGTAGTGGTGCTTTTAAGTTTTCTTCTGTTAGCCATGGTGACCTCCAAGGAAACATGCAGTCATCGTTGCATCAAAAGGGTTTCATAGGCAAAGACATTGCTGCTTGAAAGATAGTGCCCCAATCAGATATTTAATAAATCATTAAGCACTTCAAGGAGAGTGGTTCAATTGCAGTAAAGAAGGCTCCCAGGCGCCCAAGTAAGCATCAGGACTGTCCCCTATGAGATCGGGTCACCACCAATCTCCGCCTTCTGCAAGAAGCATAGGCATTAGACTACAGAGGACTGAGGAAAAGAGATTTTCTCTGATGATGCCCTCTTCAGACTGTTTGGAACATCTGGAAAAATAATTGAATGATTTTCTGAGAAGAAAAAATGAGTTATACGATGAGTCCTGTGTCATGCCAACAGTGAAGCTTCCTAAGACCATTCATGTGTTGGGTTGCTTCTCATCCAGGGAAGTGGGTTCACTTAAAATTTTGCCTAAGAATGCTTCCATGAAATAAAATTGGTATCAAAACATCCTACAAGAGCAATTTCACCCAACGTGTGAACACGTGTGAGCACAATGGCACACCATGGCACAAGGCAAAAGTTGATTACCAAGCGGCTCGGTGTACAAAACACTGAAATTTTGGGTCCATGGCCAGGAAACTCCCCAGATCTCAATCCCGTTGTGAAACTGCAATCAAATCCAAGTACTGATTTGGTAAGAATGGCTTGTCATCATTAAAGATTTTTCCCAGAAGCTGATAACCAAGTCTTACAGTAGAACAACATTGTAAATATGAAGTCTTAAACTGAATGTATTTGTCAACAATACGTAAAAAAAAAAAACATATGAAATGCTTAGAATGGTACTTCATTATGCCATATAAACAGCTTACAAAAGGTTCTTTAAAAAGAGAGAACCAAAATTTGAGCCATTCTCAAAAACTGGCTATGACTGTACACGTTCCTTGACTGTGTACTGTAAATCAGGGTATATATATATATATATCTATCTCATTGATTCATTTGCTAATTGTTAAAAACAAGTTCTTAGACTTGACCATGGCTGCCCAACCTTTTGCATTAAGTTAAACCACAGTACCTGCTACAGTCTACACAGCTACAGTAACAGTCTAATTTACTACAAACACTGTACTGTCTCTGAAATACGGACAGATTACAATGAGTCATGATCAACCCTTGGCTCCGTGTTTACTTATAAATGTTTTATCCTAGCATATTTAATTCATAAACAGTAATGATCCCAAGCCATAACCTGCTCTAAAGAGCTGCTTCACAGTGAAGTGGTGCTTCTCGCTCGCTCTCTATATACCTCTTCCACACACACACTCGCACTGCTTTTTGTGTTTAGGCATAGAATGATTAACTGCTTACCATTGTTGATGTCACTATAAGTTACATTAATATTCTAGCTATTGAAACTACTGATCTCCTGTTACAAAGAACGGTGAGTCAAATGGGCTCTGAAAATACATACATTTTTGTGTAAATACAGTGACTTTGTTGTTTTCAGTGACTTTGTTGTTTTCAGAATATCTTCAGGAGTCTTAGTGTGTGCGTTTATCTCCATCTCTGTTAGACAGTTCACCTCATGGCAGGAGTTCAGAGTCCCTCATCTCGCCTCGTCCCTCTCATTCACCATTTATTGTCCCTTTTTTTGGCCCTTTCTTTTCTGTTTTATATAAAACCCAGTTCATTGTCTCCTTTGAATATATTCAGTATTCTTCCTTTCCATCCTTGAATCCATTACAGCTTTAGGGCTTCCACTTAGAGCTCAGTGCTTTTCAGCTCCAAAACTTCAACCGGTGAAAAAGGCTGTTGAAGACCAGCTAAGATGATTTGGGTCTTATTACAGTGCCCGACCTCAGTATAACCACTTTCCTGTGAGCCGAGCTAGTGTTTTAGAAGAGTGACCTGTTAATTTAACACCTTGTAGCCCAAGTCAGCATGTGGCTTGCTGTTAACACGTTAACTGTGTTTGTGATTGGCAGATCCATAGCCCGACTGGCCAACATCGAGGAGGCTGCACTGCGCAAAGCAGCCGAGACGTGTGAAATCGTGCTGGAACACGAGAAGGAATGGAAGCTTGGCAAGTGCCTCCTGCGTTTCCCAGAGATCCTGCACAAAATCCTGGATGACCTACTGCTGCACACGCTATGTGACTACCTCTACGAGCTGGCCACCACTTTCACAGAATTCTACGACAGCTGCTACTGCGTGGAGAAAGACCGGCAAACAGGTGGGGCTCACAGCATGGTTAGAAGTGCTAAATGCAAATCAGCTGGATTTGGTAGCTGCTTCGGGGTTGCTTAGTCGCTAAAAGGCAAGGGCTTCTTAATATGCAGGTGTGATAATAGGGTTTTTAATCTTGGGGCCAGTTTACTGGGACTGTATTAAACATGAAACATTTACAGCATTTATAAAGCAGCAATAAACCTAGAGCAGGGGATGGGAGTGGGTGGGTGGTCGGAAAGATGCGTGGAAAAGGGGAGTGAGGAATGGATAGAGAAGTGGAGGGATGGATAAGATGCATGAAGAAACTGGAATTGAGAACTTGATAGATGAGATGGATGGCACCCACCAATATTGCCATGAGAACCCTGCTTGCGTTTGCAGACGTCATTTTCCACAGCGACCTACAAAACTGCTCAAAGAAAGTACATGTACAATCAAGGCACAGTTAATTGCTTTAAACTTGATAAGAAGTCCAGCCTCCCCTTCAATTTAATTAAATTGTGTACATTAATTCTTTTTTTTATTTTATATTAGTATATAAATAATTAATTAATCAATTATAATTAAGTCTCTATACCATTATTTACAGACGCACTAATCAGTATATGAGACTGATCCGGCAGACCCTTGCTTATGGCTGATCATGCTGAAAACTGTCCGATTCCAGTCACCTGCCAAATAGTCTCATTTTCTGTATGCATTGCATTGACAGCACTTTCTGACCAGAGCATGCCCCTTTCAGTCGAACTAAGTGGAAAAACATTTTCCGAAATGGCTGCATTTGGTAGGAGAAACTGTTAAACTACCAAAGTAACAATCGATTATCTGCATAAGTTAAAGGCAGTTGGACTTGACAGCAACCAAGCCACATTAACCAACAACCAATGACTACTAGACAATCCCTGACTGCTAGACATGCCTCTATGAAGCACTCAGCCTGGACCTTTTCCACTCTCAGAAGGCAATTTGTTGTCACGGTAGCCTTTTCTGTATCGTGCCATTGACAGCCAGCATCGTCTTCGCTTGCAGGTGTGTTATGAATGAGAAACCTGGAGTACTACAGTATTGTCTATTAACTGTATTGTCTTAATTGATGGATCATGGCTCTGTTTGGGATCCGGCGACAGTTAGAGCATGGAGGCTTTGTGGTGAGCTTTTCAATCCTGCTTTTGTTGGGTTAGCAACACAGTCCCAAGTTCTGGTGTGATGATCAGTGTAGCCATTTTATACGACCGTTGGTCACCCCAGTAGTGGGTACGAGGGACACTAACAGATCAGCGATATGTGCAAGACGTCCTGTGGCCATGTGTTGCTTCCTATAGCAGAGCTTCCAACCGGCATTTTTTAGCAGGATAATACTTGCCCACACAGAGCAAGGGTAAAGATTCCAACACTACCTTGGCCTGCCTGGTCACCAGATTTATTACAAATTAAACATTTATGAGACCATGTCAGCTTCAGCAACCTACAAGTATGTAGGATCCAGAGCCCCAGCTGCAACATGTGTGGGCAAATGCCTCATACAGGCATGTCTAGAAGATCTATCACTAAGAAGTACACTACAAAAGTAGCCTCTAAG
Source organism: Parotocinclus haroldoi (assembly GCA_034779995.1). Lineage (NCBI taxonomy): Eukaryota > Metazoa > Chordata > Actinopteri > Siluriformes > Loricariidae > Parotocinclus > Parotocinclus haroldoi. The sequence continues at coordinate 5,080 of JAUZST010007359.1, read as the reverse complement.
AGTCTTTTACAGGGCAGGAGGGAAGCACATTATGCCCTCTTGTTGCAAGACCCAGTGTCAAATCAGAAGAAACCTGTTATCATTTACTTTTCTGTCTGAGACAACTATATGCCAGATTCTGCGGCAATTCGACATTTATATTTGGGTACAATTTAATTACAAAGAACACCAATTAACAAAATTAAAAGTAATTCATTGATCAGTTCATAGTGCATATAGTTGATGAACCATTTGAACCCATACGGTTGTTATTTTCTAACTTCGATTAGAACGTGCTTTGAGAGGTCAAGTCGTGTCTTCCAAGACCTCACTTCATTACAGGCTGTAATAGCCTTAATAACCAATGACCTCCGCATACCGAAGCAAGTGAAAGAATGGCCAATGCAGAATGCTTTTTGTGCAAAAAATGCAACTACGCCTTGATCTCAGGCTCCTTCTGCCGGCACCCTTTGTGCTATTGGATTTGTTCAGTCCCCTTCCAATTACATTTCCTCGTTAAGAGCTGGTTATACAGACATTGATGAAGCTAGCTCGTCCCAGATTAAATAGCTCTTTTAATATAGATGTATGAGAACAGAGTTTCTCAAAAGAGATTAGAAGCACTACTGAACTGTGACTAGTAATGATTGGGAAAGTTGATCTCACAGTAAAGCGATTAGATCTTTGAGAACTTTGTGATTGTTCAAATTGTCGAGCTTGTTGGCTACTTTTCCAACCAGGACTTAAGTGGAATTTTCGTATCAAAGCTGTGTAGCATAAACACTGGTGTATCACAGTTTGTGCAAACCCTTAAGAAAGTCTTTAGAATTTGCTAGATGACCTGAAAATACACTGGATTGTTAAGTCCTAAAAGTAGATAGACAACCCAATTAAACAAATTTAGTCAAAGCACTTTGTTTATTGAGCAAAAATATCCAATATTACACACCTCTGGGTGGCAATAGGGGGATGGGTAGGGCACCACGGTAATTGGATAACCAGTCGAAGTCTTATTGTAATCATGAGTGCTTTTGGAAGTGTATCTTGGTACAAACAAATACGATTTCTGAGGAGCCCAGAAAGTTGTGCATGCTCCCCAGGCTGGACCCTATTACAAAACAATCAATAATTACATTTGACAAATCTACAGTCAGACAGATTACGTGTAATTGGAAACTGAGGACCATTGTTACCTTCCCCAGGAGGAGTTGACCACCAGCGATCGCTCTGAGAGCCAGGAATTTCTAAAGACATTTTGTGCATGAGAATTTGGAGTTATGTCTGGAGAAATTAAAATACTGCGTTCCAGAATAAGAGCTATTTCCTTTAGAATTTGCTGGTATAATTCAATTTTTATTGTTCCTCTATGATGATGGCAGATGCAATAAAACAGACTTACATTGTCATAATATTACCATGATGTTTCACAAATAGGATAAGTCAGAACAACTGTCCAATGATTAACAAGAGAAAGTGGGTTATCTAAAGTGAGCAGTTTTGTCAAGTAACCTAAGAATGTGAATTAATGGGCTAAACTTTCAAATCTACATAGTGCTGAAGGGTTTACAAACTTCAAAGCACAAATGTAGAGCTAGTCACAGAGTAATGAAGTGGCAGTCCTGGATTAAACCATTATTGTAGCGTGTTTTTGAAAGTACTAGCTGTGTGGCTATATTGACTTTTGCTTGTTGTTTACTTTTTTAATACAGCCTTTATTAGGTTTCCGAAATTCGTCACATGGATTATACTAACTACTCATGTACTGCCAAGTCGTCTTTGTGATTTCTACTGAATTGGTGGAATTTCTGTGCCAAATGAAGCATCTGTATTGCCTGACATTTCATTATCAGTTGTTGGTTTGGTGAATAGGATTTTAAAACTAGCATTTACTGTGAAAATGACTTGTTTATACTTTCTCGTTATGCTTTCCAGGGGAGGTGGTCAAAGTAAACATGTGGAGAATGCTCCTGTGCGAGGCCACAGCTGCCATCATGGCCAAGGGATTTGACATATTGGGCCTCACACCAGTACAGAGGATGTGACCTGACCATTCACATGGAACCACAGGGACTTCTAGCCAGCCACTAATGCTCTGTTGTGTTTTTACGGCAAACCAAATAAAATCCTTGTAAAAATGTTTCCTGTCTTTAGTTCTCATATTTCATTACATAAGTGTCAGAATAGCGATCAGACGATTGAAAGATAAACCTGCCATTCTGATTCTGTAAAGCTGGGCTCCGGGAGCTCCCACAAGACATAGATGAGCCCCTGAAGATCGCTGAGTAATGATTAAAAGAAGTGTAGTAGTTTTACTTGCCAAGCGGTTATGGAATTCGAAATGGACAGCTAGGTATAATTTCTTGTTTTCACTAGTAGAGGAAAATTCAAATCATTTGACTACAATCAGACTCTAACCATCTGAACCCAGTTTTTCCCATACCCACTATAATATAATTATATATTATATTATATAATTATATATATTCCCATACAATATAATATAATATAATATAATTCACCTCATTTCCTTAATATGATATCCAGTCCATTAACCTACTGTAAGTGATGGAGATTCTGTTCAGATCGTGTTCTGATTTCAGTCCTACCTGTTCACGATCTACAATTTATTTTTGAAAAGTGGCTGTTTATTTCATTTATAATGTAGCATTATACATTAAATGTGGCCCACATTTGGCTTTCTACTGCATTTTCAAGGTGTGCAACCAGTTCTATATAGACTTTAAGGCCAACAGGGAAGAAAGTTGATGAGCTGACCTGTTGGAAACAGAAACCTTTGTGCATTATCAGCACATCCCTTTATACTGCCACTGTTTGTCTATGGAGAATACAAAACTAGCTACTATATATTATGAATTTGTTACAAGCATGTGTAGATGAATCAGCAGAGCTCAATAGTTAATGGTTACTGTGCCCACAAACTGTCATAGTGTTTATTACAACTTGGCAATGGTGGCACTTGAACCCCCAAATCCTGTTTAGACGGTTTGGGTCTGTGGATTTTGTTCAGATTCTCCAGTATCAGGTAAGTGTCTGTATTTCAGTGTGACAAATCAGATGAAAAAACAGAGTCTTGCAATTTAGGGCCTTTAACAATGCTTCATTGTTATCAACAAGAGATTATCAACAAGATGTTTTTGCTTCTGATAGAGTATCTCACAAGATTAAGTACACCCCTCATGTTTTTGTAATTATTTTATTCAATCTTTTTATGGAGCTACACTGAAGATATGACACTTTGATACAGCGTAACGTAGTCAGTCTATAGCTTGTATAACGGTGTACATTTGCTGTGCCCTCAAAATAACTCGGCCATTAATGTCTAAACCGCTGTCAACAAAAGTGAGTACACCCCTAAGGAAAAATGCCAAATTGCGCCCAACATGTCAATGTTTTGTGTGGCCATTATTATTTTCCAGCAATGCCTTACCTCTCTTGGGCATGGAGTTCACTAGAGCTTCACAGGTTACCATTGGAATCCACTTCCACTCACATGACATCACAGACCTGGTGGAGGTTAGAGACCTTGCGCTCCTCGACCTTCCGTATGAGAATGCCCCACGAATGCTCAATAGGGTTTAGGTCTTTACCCTCAGTGTCTTTAACAAGACGGCAGTGGTCGTCTTGGAGATGTGTTTGGGGTCGTTATCATGTTATACTGCCCAGCAGCCTAGTTTCTAAATTGAGGGGATCATGTGTGTTGGCATTTATGGTTCCCTCAATGATCTGTAGCTCCCCACATCTAGCAGCACTCATACCATGCCCCAAACCATGACATTCCCACCACCATGCTTGACTGCGGGCAAGGCACACTTGCCTTTGTATTCCTCACCTAGTTTCCACCACAAATGCTTGACATCATCTGAACCAAATAAGTTTATCTTGCTCTCATCAGACATCAGGACATAGTTCCGGTAATCCACTTTCTTAGTTTGCTTGTCTTTAGCAGACTTTCTTGTGCATCATCTTAAGAAGAGGCTTCCTTCTGGGACAACAGCCATACACAACAGTTTGATACACTGTGTACATACACTCAGCTTCTTTGGTCGGCCATGGTGAGGCCTGTTCCTAGTGGAACCTGTTCTGTTAAACCGCTGTATGATCTTGGCCACCATGCTGCAGCTCACTTTCAGGGTGTTGACAGTCTTCTTATGTAGCCCAGGCCATCGTTATGTAGAGCAACAATTCTTTGTTTTTCAGATCCTCAGAGAGTTCTTTCTAATTAGGTGCCACGTTAAACTTCCAGTTACCAGTTTGAAAGAGTGTGAAAGCGATTACATCAAATTTAACATACCTGCTCCGCTTTCACACCTGAGACCTTGTAACACTAACGAGGCACATGATACCAGGGAGGGATATTAACTAATTGGGTACAATTTTTTTACTTATTGGTTTACTTTTACTCACTTTTGTTTCCAGCGTCTTAGACATTAATGGCTGTGTGTTGAGTATATTTTAAGGGAACAGCAAATTTACACTGTTATATAAGCTGTAGACTGGTTACTGTATATTGTCTCAAAGTGTCATATCATTAGTGCTGTCCCATGAAAAGACCTAATAAAATAGTTACAAAAATCTGAGGGTGTATGAATTTTATTTTCAGGTAAGAAGTTGTTTTGTTAATATCCTGTTTATGTATAATGGCTCTCGATCTCTTCACCATTACACAATTACTTTGCTACTTCGCTGTTTCTTCTAGACTGGCTGGTGTACAGCGTTCCCTCGCCACTTTGTGGTTCACCATTCGCAGCCTCGGTGCATCGCGGGTTTTAAAAAAAAAAAGATTAATGGAAAAAATATATCGCGGATTTTCGTTGTTTCCCGGGTTTTTGCGGAACTTTTACATTTAAGAAAATCACAACATTTATAAAAAATAAAATATTCGAAATATGAATTCTAACAATAAAGGAATGTTATAAATCATAAAATATTAGGATTTACAGTAAATTGTGTTTAGTGAATGTGTAGGGTATGACGTGCTGTAAGGTTGGTACAGGTCGGTACAGACAGTTAAAAACACTACAATAGAGTATTTACTTAGCGGATGAATACTCACCAAAAACGAGAAGTAAGACTAGAGCAT
>JAUZST010007358.1:0-14233 GCA_034779995.1 Parotocinclus haroldoi | reverse complement strand
AGATCATGTATTACTGTAAAGCTGCTTTGAGACGATGCTACGTTGTAAAAAGCGCTATAGAAATAAAATTGAATTGATCACATGTGAACTGCCAAAACTACGCAAGTACCCTCTAGCTGCAAATTTGGGGAGTTTATTATGTTTGTGTGGAATTTATTGTATTTCTTTCACATGGAAGTCTTAACCCTTCCAGAAAGTCTGCTTGTCGTGCAGTGCTTTGATTACTAATGTGAGAAGCATATTGGCTGCCTAATGGATATCCGTATAATCTCCATTCAGGAGAGAGCATATGTGTGGGTGTGTCTGTGGCATGCATAAACAGTGGTTTCCTATGCCACTTGAGAACCTTGAGTTCCATAATGCTACCTCAAAGCAAGAAGGTGCAGGATAGGTTACAGGCGCTGGCTGGTGAATGCTAAACAGAACTTCTGGGGATTATGGGATTTGGGTCTAAAGCTGGGAGAGATGAGTATGATGTGATGAAATGCATAATACATTTATGCAGTGACCCACCAGAAGAACCCTGCCTGAAGAGAGTAAACAGGAAGCAGCATGACTCAGGACGAGGAATTGTAGCAAAGTGCTGGGTAACAAACCGCTGCAAGCCAATTCACTGTCAGCTACCACAAATCGTCACACGACACACAGTGTAAACAAAACAGCCGTTCTCACATTAGAGTCCCTTTACAGTACGTGTGTTATTATTCTCTTGCGGGGGGTCAGCCGTTCACCAGCTACACAAACAGGATTGTTGGTCTGTCAGCATTGTCACCAATGGCCAGATGGCATGATAAATTACAGGGCAGGCCCTAGTGGGACCATGTTGTTTCAGTCTGTAGTTTTCCCACCCTTTTGAAATGCACAGTGCTCCATCATATGTCCTCCAGCTATTTACCCCGTACAGTTCTGCCTTGCCTCCGGCTGATCTGACCTCCATCCTGTGAGACTCGCACACAAAGGATTCTCAGACATCAGAAGGTATGTGTGTGTGATGCAAGGTCTGCTCTCAGCCTGACAAGCCAAGAGGCCAGCCAGAGGATGGAGGCTGGATAACACTACCAAATGGCATCCTTACTAGACAAACATTGAGATCATTCTTGCTTACTACTCAACATACTTGACTATAAAAAATGTGTCTTGAAACACTAAAATTGACCAGCATGCACCCAGGTAGATACTGATATATGGGTATCAGTGAAGGAGAAGTTCATAAGGCTCTGTGGCAACTGCGTCTTAATGACAAATAATTTTTCAGAAGGCGCCAAGTGTCATCCTGCTGTCGTAAATCTTGATGTCGAGCTGACATTGGTTAAGTGGCAGAGTCTTGGTTTTTTTGAGTTTCGCCAGGTGTAATGACTTCCAGGTTTACTTTTTGTAGCTCCGTGTAACCCTGGAGACCTTGGCAAGTGAGGTTAATTGGAAAACGGAACAAACAAACACTTTAAGCCACTTAATTTGCATTACCTTATGTTTAATGGAATGCTATTACATTGATTCTTCCGTCCACACAATAGCTAGCTTCGACCTCGTACCGGTAATCTGATTGGCAGAGAAGCGTTCTCTTTTTCGTACCAAAATCGTATGACAGCTATGAAACTTATACACATGACACCCAACACTCAGTCCTGCTGTCCTTTGTCCTTCACCAGATAGCAAGTGAGGATGGAACTAAGTAAGATTAAAGTGGGGAAGGCAGCAGGTCCAGATGGCATCAAGCCTGGGTTTCTGAAGCACTGTAGCTGTAGATCATCTATGTATGGATAGTTCAGGTCATCTTTAACTCGAAGCCTGGTGAGAGAACAATTCTGTTCTGGAAGAATTTAATGGAGTTGCCTGCTGAGGAAGCATCATCATGACTGCAGACAGGAGGAAGTTGAACAAACTGATCAGGAATGCAAGTTCTCTCCTGGGCCGCACATTAGATTCAGTGGATGTAGCGAGGGAAAGAAGGATAATGGCCAAGCTGTTATCCTTAATGGACAGCTCCTCCCACCTACCACAGGACACTGTCTCAGCACTGGCCAGCTCCTTCAGTGACAGACTCTTCTTCCTGTGGTGTTCAAAAGAGAGATACTGCTACTCTGTGATCACTGATGCTGTCAGGCTTTTACAATCTGAACCGCCCCAAGCAGAACATCAGACACTCTTGTTACAATAAACAATCCTGATTCAATCTATCATTCCTCAGCTGTTACCAGATTGTGACCTCATTATCATGTTTTCTGTGCCAGGTAGGTTGTAAAATACTAATAAATACTCTTGATTGATATCTCTCTGCACAAAGGTCCCGACCTGCTGCACCAACCAGAGAAAGACCCAAATAAAACAAGCATAAACCAAAACAGGTGTCGATTTTGAGCTTTTTCAAATTAGCGAGCAGTGCCAGACCCATTAAAAATAAAGATAATTATATGAAAACGTTTGCCCGTATGTAGATCATCTAGTCTGCATCACGTGGAGATTTTTTCTTTAGAAATATAAGGAGACAGTGACTGGATATTGGGCATTACAAGGTTTTAAAAGGTGAAAGGTTTTTAAAGCTTTTCGTTGCCAGCACCCACGTTAGAACAATCAGATTTTTATGATGTTTCCACTCTTTTAATTAGCTGATAAAAAAATTGTTTGCATACGAATCTGAATATAAACGATATTTAATATAATTTTTGTAAACATTTTGCTGGTATGAATTCCCATTTATCAAAGGTGCCTGAACTATTCTTTACTGTGAGCAACATCTCTGAAAGACAAGACTTTTTTTGTGTTCCATGTACACTGTTTCTATATGACTAATACAAATTGAACTTTGTTAGCATACTGTCGTACATTAAAGTTGAATGAACCTCATCATGGTTGTGACATTTGTCATGCGCTTTATAAACAACTGAGCTCATGTTAACCCTTAATTCACACCCGCAACAATGAACACATTCAATAAACTTGACTTAGCTCCGGCCATGTTTTTATTCTGTTCGTATCGCACAGTATTCTAGGAGAAGATCCTTCATCTGCACACACACTGACAGACACACACACACTAAGGTGGTAAAACCAATGCATCCACGCCTGACAGGAATGGTAAACAATGTACGTAAACCATGCCGACAAGCTAGATCAATAGAGTAAGCTTTGCTGTTTTGAAATCATAATGATTCGGGTGCAGGCAATGCATTGCATTTCTCCAAAGATTACCGATTACACAGAACGCAACTCCCAACTGTAACTGAACTCATTGTTTGGACGAGCTAGCAGAGACTGCTTGACCTTTTTTCTGTTTGAGTTTGTGTCAGGCTAGTCACAGCGGCCAAATACACTTGTGTACATGTGCTTTCTGGAAAGGCATGTTCAGACTGATTTGAGTGAAAGCAAGTCTATACCGGACTTTGTGAAAGCATTGAGATTTCCCAGTTCTCCCATCGCAGCGAATCCAGAGAGGATTTATCCTACTCTGGCGCAATCAAGAGAGTGTATTTGCACTCTGGTAAGTGAGATGGTTAATGCAGAAACAAACTAAACGGCATATTCTAGCAGTAAACTTTGATGTTTAGACCTCAGTTTAATGAGCCTACCACCAATACAGTAACAAATGAGTGCAAAACAAAGATGCATAACAAGTCGGCAAACACTAATATGAGGGCAGACAATATGCTCCCATCAAAGTGAATGGAGTGAAAGAGAGCGTTGGTCATTACCTCGGGGAATACAATTAGCCTAGTAAGCTCAGCTGCTGTGTTTGTGTTGTAAGTATGTTTAATACTTGCATGCCTGTGTGTATGTGATCACACAAACAGAATCTTAAACGCACACCCCCACACCTCAAAATAGAGATTTTACTCAAGAACTGAAATGCATCGTGTAAGGTTACTAATGGAGAGCCTTGGCATGACAGAGCATGTTGTAAGAGAAGCACCGAATAGCCAGTTATAAAAGTGAGCTTTCCATCCACCTAACCCATTATGCTACGGCCTATGTGTGGGCTGTACTCGGAAGACTCCTTGCATTATACTGTTTACTTGTTTATTTAACGTCACTATCAGCATCACTGTCTATTCCAGTGACACGCACAAGGTCACATTGATAAACATCAAGACTAGTCTTAGTCTACAGTGGGGGAAATAAGTGTTTGATACAAGTTTTCCCACCTACAAAGAACGGAGAGTTCTGTCATTTTTATTGTAGGTACATTTCAGCTGTGTGAGACTAATTATTTTTACATAATTAAAATATTTAAGTATTTGTTCACCTACCAACCAGCAAGAATTCCTTCTCTCACAGACCTGTTAGTGTTTCTTTAAAAAGCCCTCCTATTCTGCACTCATTACCTCTATTATCTGCACCTGTTTGAACTTACCTATCAGTTAAGATACCTGTCCACACACTCAATTGATCACGCTTTCCACTATGCCCAACACCTAAGAGCAGTTTTAGGACACCAGTGTCAACATTGTAGACCTGCACAAGGCTGGGATGGGCTACAGGACAAAAGGCAACAGCTTGGTGAGAATTCAACAACTGTTAATGCACTTAGAAAATGGAAGAAACACAAGATGACTGTCAATCTTCCTCGGTCTGGGGCTCCATGGAAGATCTCACCTCATGGGGTACGGATGATACTGAGAAAGATCAGGAATCAGCCCAGAACTACACATGATGACCTGGTCAGTGACCTGAAGAGAGCTGGGACCACGGTTTTAAAGATGACTGTTCGCCATCATGGACGCACGCAAGGTCCCCCCTGCTCACGCTAGCAAGTGTCCAGGCCCAATATGAAGTTCGCCAATGACCATCTGGATGATCCAGAGGAGGCATAGGAGAAGATCATGTGGTCACATAAGACCACAGACCTCAACCCAATAGAAAATATTTGGAGAGAGTTGAAACTCAATGTTACCTAGCGACAACTGGATAGAAAACACAGAACTCTCAATATTTTGGAGGTGGGAAACTTGGAAAATTTGTAGTGTATCAAATACTTATTTACACTCAGGTTGGGCCAATTTAGTGTTTTAACCTAATGCACTTCTTTGGACTGTGGGAGGAAACCGGAGCAGAGACACAGAAAGGATCCAGGCTGATCCACCTGGGCAATAAAATGACATTTCATTTAGATAATGTGAAATCCCTACCTGTTTTTGTATTTTGGAATAAAGTTTTTCATAAAAATGTATATTAGTGTTGATTAATAGAAAGTACTAGGTATGCACTGTTAAAGAATTCATTAAGTTCTGAAAAACAGGTCGTTCATTGAAATGGTAACTACCCATGTTGCTTCAGTTACGAGAACCAAAATATAAACGTGCGCAACGAAATTTGAATGTATATAAACATGTCTTCCTGGCTGCACACAACCAAGAGTGAATGAGTCCACTTGTAGAAACACTCATTTCACTCATTTCCAAAACAGGCAATTTAATATCGCCTTTAAACAGCACGGCACTACTAGTAGGAAGCCAAACCGGTTAAAAGACCGGCACACGGCACTTGTAGATACATGTCATGGCAATACAAACATTACATCAATACATCAATATTGATGATACATCAATACAAACATTTCCATTTCACAGCTCTGCTTTTGCTCTAAATGTATCGTAGCATAGCACGCGTAACACGTAACATATTTACTACTTATGCACATAGTTCATGCGAATTAAATAAATATTCATGGAAATAAATTGAATAAAAACAAAAACACATATAACATAAACAAAACATCAAAGTATGACATGAAAAAAATACTTATTCTGAATACTTTTTATATACTTACACATATTTAATTACGGAAGCTGTTTATAGCTGGAATATCAAGGGATAACAGACAGATTTTTGTTTCCTATTAAAACCAGTTATCTTTGTTAAAACCCAGGTTGTTAAAACAAACAGACAGCGATCAGATGGTTGTTATGTGGATTGAGGTTACAAAATTGCTTGACCTCAGTCCCATCAAAAACATGTTGGATTATTTGGAACAGCAGGTCAAATTATATAGGCTCCCAGACACTCTTGATAAATTGTTCACCCAGTTGGCAGAAGAGCAGGCTAAATCTGAAATGAACTCATTCTCAGGGCAGTGGCGAAAACCTTATGTGACAAAATTGGTGCTGTTATAAAGGTAAGCAGAGGCCTAACCAAGTATTGGAGAAGAAATGCGAGCTATGAATTCCCACTATGCATGAGCAGGCAAATATTCAATTCAATTCAAATTTATTTATTTATATAAAAAATGTTTTTACAACGGAGCATCGTCTCAAAGCAGCTTTACAATAATACATGATCTTAAAAGGCCAATGCCAAACTGAGCAAGCCTAGGGCGACAGTGGCAAGGAAAAACTCCCTGAAAGTAGTAGGAAGTAACCTCGGGAGGAACCAAGACTCAACAGGGGACCCGTCCTCCACGGGTGAGCCTATGTGTCCTAATCCTAAGATTCTGAACACCAGGTATACTACTATATAGAACAAGGGCCTATATGTTGTTTTAAGTATGTTAATCTTGTGCTACATATAAAACACAATTAAGCAGCATAAACTAAGCAACAGCTAACTACAAAATATTCTGAGACCCTGCTCATTACTGATGATATATTATTTTTTTTTAAATATGCGTATTCTATACTGCCCAACTGTTTTCAATTTGTAATTGTATTTATGCTCATGCAAATAGTACATTCTTACATTATTTCCCTGATGGAAACCACACCAAGTTTGACCCAAACAAGTCAGTGATGTAAACAGTCAGACAATGATTTACTTAATAATGCTGATTATTAATTGTTTGCTTGCTTTATATAAAGTCACTTTCAGCTGCAACGGCAGATAAAGACAGACACAAGGTTAGTTAAAAATTAGTCATATATACACACAGTCAGTTAATTTAACTAAATCAATTAACCTAATGCATGCAACGGAGCACCTAGACCTAAACCCACGCCGACATAGGGAAGACATGAAAATTCTCCCAGGATTGAACCAGGGCCTCTGGATCTGTTAATTATGGAAACTAAAATCTAAATAAACAACAGACATAGGAATAGAGAGAGAATGAATATATTTGTTTTTACAGTATATGTACCACAGTTAGTCAAATGTCCAGTTAGGGGGAGAATAAAGTTCCCCTCTATCCAACCATCATTCGTTTGTAATCATGTCGTTACACAGTTATTAATCTTGCTAGTGTCTATACAGGCTTTTCACGCCATTTAAGTGCACACGTGAACGACTTCATGTTTCTGTGATAATCCCACATTCACAATGTTTCTGTGCACATCTTCATTAATCAAGCTTCAGGATTGTTAAACACCTGCACTTTTTGACTGCTTTTGGCCCTTTCCATCAAAGTTAAAAAAAAAAAAACATCTACTTTCCTCGTGCGAAATCTTATCTGATCAAACAGATCTGACTTCCTATTTTGCTCAAATTTTAAAAAATGCAGATTGGGGGTTTAATCTTAAAGAGATTCGGCTCTTAATCCACCTCTTTATAGACACTTAGAGACACTGCTGACAGCTTCCTGTATAATGTGTTACATAACAAATACCAACCAGGACAAAAAAATCATTTCAAAAAACAATTTGGAATTATGGAAAAATGTATTACATAGCCACTTAAACTAACATTTTGTACATTTCAGTTCCTATATTTGGACAACAGGATGGGTAAAATGGGAAATCAGCCTGCAGACAGTATTAAAATGTCTGAATACTATATCCCACTCTAGATCTTATTAGAGTTGGTCTAAAACAGGCTTCCTATCATAAACTGTCACAAGTATTAACCTTCCATGGCTATCACAGCATGCCTCTGGTCAAGATGAATATGACTGTGATAACATGACTTTAGATTAGAGGGTAAAATGTCTGTTTGAATATAATGCAGATCAAGCCCCAAAGATAATGCAAACATCAAAAATCTTCTGTGATATTCTTATTTCCTAAAAGTGATCTCTTAGCTTGTATTAATATGTGAGTAAAGCACCCTATAGGTGATATTATACACTCGCTACAAACAAATACGGCACCCAGATAGAAATGTTGAACTGCTGCAGTTCTGCTGGCATCTAATCATTTCTTAGTCAGACAAGCAAATGATTACAGGTGTTGTCTGATTAGACACTGACTCTTGCCACAAGAGCGTGTAAGTGCTTCCCCCACTGCACTATAAAAAGGCTCTCAGAGGCTACTTTTACGTAGTGTACCACTAGGTGAGAGTTCACTGAGTGCTAGACAAGCCTTTTTTCCAGTTGACAGAATTTGAGAGAGGGCCATCTTTAGGTGCAGCCCTAGCTGTCAGAAGGTGTTGGGAGCAGTGCTTGTGTGAGGGCAAACACGCACAGAAAACTGCCCAGAACGACCACCAGTAGATAGGATTGATTGATCTGCCGCGACACTGCACAAGCAGCTCCCACAGTTTTGTTGTCCGCCATCAAAAAGATTAAACGTTCACTACACACCCCTGACTCTGCCATTTCCAGGTGCTTGGCAGAAGAAAATTTGTTGTCACAGCAACCACCGTTTCCTGTGTTTGCAGTTTGCAGACATGAACTGCTATGGGCTGGAAGCGTGTTATATTTCGCTACAAATCCAGGTTCTGTTTGGGACCCTCCAAAAGATGGGTTTGAGCATGGAGGCCTCACGGTGAGCGCTTCTATCTTGCCCAACTGCTGGTGTGATCGGTGAGGATCTCCATGGGGGGTAAGGAATACCTTACCATATGGAACTATCATCTTTCTGTCAGTTATCATCATGTATGTTCTCTAATTGCATGGATAGATTCAGTTTGCATAAGCCTGCACTTAGAGGGATATGTAGTGAGACCGGAACGGCACTTGTAGTTCTAAGCAGAATACACACCATTTCCTTTGCATCTCCTCTTGGCAAAGAAAAGTGTTAAGTTGTGCCAACTAGTGCACATAGTTAATGCAAAACGTGAATACATTCATTCATTCATTATCTTCCGCTTAATTCTCACAAGGTCAGCCGGTGCCCACCCAGCAACTCTGGGCGCAAGGGCAGGAACAACCCTAGATGGGGCGACAATCCATCGTAGGGCACACACACACAGTCATGCATACAGCCACACACTAAGGGCCACTTTAGAGACAATTAGCCAAGCACATATTGTATGTCTTTGGACTGTGGGAGGAAACTGCAGTACCCGGAGTAAACCCACGCAGACGCGCAGACCTCATTCTTTGCAGCATATTTGATGATGCAGCAAAATGTTTATCACATGCTGATTGCATGACTTGATGAGTAACGGCTTTTAAACTGCAAGGATTGCAAATGGATTGCCATTATGACTATTTCATAAGATTTAAATCACATTTATCAAAGCTGCATGCAATTTAATGTAGGGCCAATTGAATCATAGGCTAAAGCATACTTACTATCAGACCCAGAAGAATGACACAACAATGAGGATGCTTTAAAATGAAACGTTCATTTATGATACCTGTATTACAGATTAATTAGTTTGACTAGTTGTTTAAATAATGCAGGTTCTACACTTTTATTTAGTATAGAACGCACCTCTCCTTACGCCTGGAGGTGGAACCAGTTCAGCTGAGCTCTAGCCCCATGAATCAAGCCTTACCCGGTATGAAATACGATTTACTGTGCCCAAAAACAGCTATAATAGCATCTAGTATAAAATAATGTCCACATTCATGAGAAGAAAAAAAATCACATGACCTTATAATGCTGGGCGACAGTGTGGCACTAGCATAATGTGCAAATTAAATCTTCCTCTGACAGGTTTACAGGACACTGTTTATGCACTACATAATGACAAGCAAGATATGGGGCTTTATTTTTTTGTCCTACTTTCATCGAGACTTATTCCTGTATATAAAACCAGAATGCAGCACACTTTCATTACAGCAGCACACATATTCCTATTAGTAAGACTTTCAAATGTTACACATATAGAAACAGAAATAGAAAAGCTACCGTGTGTGTAGTTGCTGAGTGTGTAGTAGCTAAGATACATCCCTTATGAAAACGAGTCATGGTTTTACTATGTTTTTGATGAAGAGAAAACTATGAATGGTTACACTGGTTTCTCTAACAGTACCATAGTAAACCTGTGGTGGATTCATGAGAATAATAAGATAACCAATGGCATTCTCAGCTTTAGTAAATGTTGGCATTTAATTACTGGAACATTTCCTTGTAACAGATTCACAGTATAAAGCATACAGTTCTGGATTCTCCACAGAAAGTGGCAGTAGAATGGGCTGTACTCAGTATCACTGTCAATCCCAATGCAACACTTTTATAGGTTTCCGCTTCCAATAACTCACTTCTCTACTTTCTGTCGCGCTGTTGTTAAGTCCATACAGAACTGGTTTTCCAACTGTGATTGAGAACTTGGCTGGCTAGCTTGGAGCCTTGGCCTCGACTTTATCAGACAGCTTGAAAATAAACTGAAATGCCAAAAGTGAGCCCGGGCTGATGTCTATCGTCATAAGCTAGCCTCACAGTCATGTTCCAAATTCTAGTCAAAAGTGGAGGGCAAACTTCATACTAATACCCATGTTTTTAATGTATTGTTTGCCCACAAACTTTTGTCTATATAGTGTTTCAGAATGCTTCACAGATGCTCAATAGGGTCCATGTTTGGAGATATGCTTGACCTTTACCCTCAGTTTCTTTAGCTACGCAGTGGTTGTCTCAGAGTTGTCCTCGTCGCCATCATGTTGGAATACTGCCCTGTGGTAGTTTCAGAAGTAAATGTTCATGGTTCCCTCGACGAACTGTAGCTCCCCACAGCCAGCAGCACTCAAACTTCATACTAATACTAATACCCATGTATTTTTGGCCTAAAAACTCTTGTGTATATAGTGCACTGTGAAGCAGACCTCTGTTAAAATTTCAAGGAGTTTTCAAAACACAGCATCATAAATAAACATCCGCATTTCCATTTCCATAAATTCCATCTGCATCTATTAATATGTGCCTCCATGAGATCAAAGTCAATAAAATGTAATGGAGTTATATCCTCAGAATATAACAGCAGTGGGAATCGACGCAATTAGTATGCTCTGAAGATAAAAATACAAAACATTCACCCTCTCAAAGTCATTATGGGATTAAAATATGATTAATATATCTCAGATCACACTTTTCCATAGTGTGCGGCAGAAGCCATTTGTGTCGAATGATAGGCTATGTGCGTCACTCTCTAACATCTCATTTCCCCAAACAGACGGTCCTAAAACAGGCAGCAGATGGTTTACACAAATAAACGGAGAAAAAAGAAAACCATAGAAATTAAAGTAGCAAAAATTATATGTCAGATAAAAGGCTTGGCTATAATTTTGGTCTTCTGTATGTTTTATACTTGATTTGTGACCAATTAAAGCTTCATGAGCCATCTTTTGAAGTAGTAAAAATGGTTTTAAACCCATGTCAATATGCCAACTAGGCTAGCCAATTTAACTTATATGATTAAAAGTTTTACCGCAATTACTTTCACCAAGTGTATGTGCATTTATTAATGATTATAGCTCAAGTAGAACAGCAGGCTGTACTATCCTGTATTGGTCTTGCCAGGGGCGTAATTAGACCCACTTTACTGGGGTTTGTGCTGGATTGTAGAGCAGAACTACAGGAAATCACTACAGGCAGTCCCATCCCTTTTATTACAGGGTCCATCCTTATTGATCTAATACAGTATGAAATTTGTTCTGTATTTTCACATGGCTTGCTTCATACATATACAGACTCATAGTGACTGGTGGAAACCATTATAAGCTCAAAACAGAAACAGTCCTAAAGTTTAAGCTCCTGGATTTAACACTCCATTCCACACAATGGCCCACAAACAGAATGGAACTGGTGAACAGTGTCCAAGGTCCTAAAGACTTCCCATAAGGCAGATATGATAGGTTGATGGTTCTCTTTAAGGAATGTTTTATGATGTAATATTCTAGCTAAAAATCTGATTAAATGCTAAACCTTTAATGAGTATTATGAAATACACAGACTAGAGAAAAAAAAACGAATAAACAAGTTAGGTAGGAGTTTGACCTAATCATGCTGATAATATCCAATCCATTCTCAGAGATTTTGGATTGAATAATAGTACTATTTTCTTTGTGCAAGTGTATCGCTTAAAAAAAAAGTCGAAATAAATATTGCATATTCTACATTATGAATAAAAAAGGGTCAGCCGTTTTCTAAATTATATTGGCTGATGGTGGTGTTGCACAGCAACTTTGCAAAAGCTTTCAGTCACTTTCAGACTAATGGAGTAATGGACATATGTAAATATTTACAAGAAAGTCGGGCATGCAGCAGACAAGGTAATGATAGCCCCTAGCTACATGTATATGATTTGGCTAGCGACTTCTGTTAACCCACCACAAAAAATACACACTAGAGCAAAGGCAGTAATTAAAGCAGAAAACTCATTAGCAAAAGCTTTATTTATGCCAGCTAGTGAAATTGTCATTGATAATACTAGCTTACTAAATGAGTCACGATAAAAGCAATATAACAGTCAACTACTCATTTTGCCAGCCTGTATAATCTGTCTAGCTTATGATGTAAGCACCAAAAAATATGTTATGCTGCAAAGCAGTGAAAGTACGGATCAGGTGTCAGGTGAGCTAAGAGGAAAAAACAAGGAAAATTAGAGCAAATACAACATGGAGGAAAATAGAAAGGGGATGTTTTGTTTAATGACGGTATGAAAATGTGGAGGTTTATTTTGACTAAAAATTTTCAGATTGAACTGGGATGACAATATCGTTTAGAGGTCTAGTCTGCCTCACTTCTGTTTTTGATCAGGAGCCACTACTGGTTAAAGGCTTTTAACAATACACTAAACCAGAATGCATGTGGCAGTTTAGTCCTATATGAAATCAAATAGTTGTTGTTTTAGAGCCAGTTAAGTCCCTTTGGATATTTACTGGCTAGTGTTCTTTCTACGTGTATTTTTCCATTTTCTGATTTAATATTCCTTCCTCTTGGACTAAGCAGGCATGAAAATAAACGAATGAGGATTTTATATATATGTAAACTGCCATTTCAGCTCATCAACGGATGTTCGATGTGTTTTTGTAGCTTTTATTTCACCAATTGAACTACTTAAAATCTTGCAACGTGCCAGGCTTTAAAATGATTTAGAACTATATAGCCCATGCTGTTTCCCACGATGATTGCAGATTAAATCTTTTCATACCATCCTCGCACAGTAAGGGGCACTTCGGAAACACCAATTAACCTAACGCATGTCTTTTTGGAATGTCGGAGGAAACCTGCTCTCCTACGACCCTGACTAAGTGGTTAAGACAATGAATAAATGAATGAGGATACTAACCTCAGAGAACCTCTGTACATCCTGGGTTAAGGTTCCAACTCTGCTCCAGTTGTAGTAGTTGAGGAACTTCACCACTGCTGGGTTCACTGCATTGTCTGAGGGAACTGTTCTGAAGAAGTTAGGGTATTTCTTCTTATCTGCCAGGACTGGCGTTGTTGCCGCAAAAGATAACTGAAAAGAGTGGAGAAGAAACATTTATTAGAGGTCGTGCTGCTCACAAGACTAAGTTATAACTAAGTTATATCATCTTGGTGTAAGTACGGAGAGAGTGTCCCCCTGGATTGGATCAAGATTGATGGACCACGTTCTCTCTGTATGGATGATGGGAATTAAGAGCACAGGTGTGAACAAATCAACCCAGTCTCTATAAAAAGATTTTAATCACACCTTCAGAGAGTGCCCATGGTGACTACAGCTGTAAGTGTTTGCACCACTGACAGTCAAGCTCATCTAAGCTGACTGGTGTGTGTGTGTGTGTGTGTGTGTGTGTGTAAATATGGACTCGTTAGTGTATTTAAGGTGCTTACAACATCACTAATTTACAGTCCTAAATAAATACTTTAATCAATCTGTAGTTCCTGTAGAGCTTGAAAAAATACTGATGTTTCAAAATTAATGCCTTTTAATTTTTTTTTTTTAGCTTTTTCAATTTTATAGCTTTCAAATGTCCTGCAGATGGCCATTGAGAGTACAAAGGGTTTAAACGGGGTCATTAACAGAGGCTCTAACAGAACAGTTCTTTAAACATGTGCAGATTAATTAAAGAACCACTTATTTGACAAAGCCTTCATGTTGACAAGGAACCAAGAGCACATGCTCAACTTTAATAAAAGCCGAAACACTCAACAGAAGCAGTTCAGGTTATAATAAAAAATAATAATATATATATATATATATATATATATATATATATATA